>PVKA01005612.1:58495-89560 GCA_004027165.1 Ctenomys sociabilis | reverse complement strand
AAAAAAAAAAAAAAAAAAAAAAAAAAAAAATTCTCCCACCACCGTTGGGCCATCGTGTGGCCCAATCCAATCATCCTCCCACAGCAATGGCACCTAAATAAAATAAACTGCTCAGAAGAGGAATTCCAGCCTCAGCTCCCAAGTGCCCTGGAGATGCCTAGGTGTACGTGTCGGGACTTATAAACCAGGAATAGTTGCATGACTGCCTGTCTCGCACACGCTGCTGAGTATACTGATAGTCTCCCAAAGACCCGGACTTCAAGGAATAATCAGAGATTTAAACAAAGTACAACCACAAGGATTCTCCAAGTGACAGTGATTGTAGTTGTTGGCTTGGTTTTGTATTTATTTTATTTTATTTTATTGAAGTACAAATATACTTGCCTGGCAACTGCAAGGATCTAAGTTCAATCCCCGATTCTACCAAACAAATAAATAAATAAACAAACAAATAAATAAATAAATTGAAGAAGTACAGATATCACTGAGACAGTTTTAAGATACCTTGACAAGATGGATTTGATAAATTAATACATTGCAAACTGTTTTCATAATGTCTTGAAGGTGCATACATGATATTGTACTTATATTATTATAGCATATGTCTCTTATCAGTAAATTAAGACAGTGTAGATGTTTGCGTATCTTATTTTTTCTATCTGAATTACATCAAAGATTCAATAATTAATACTTTCTACCTTGTTATTTTTCTAGTGGTTGTCCATAGTACTAGAAGCCAACATAATATTCTGTCCAACCACCATTAATGCAAATCTTGCCTCTCATAGAATTATGTAGAACCATGGCGTTATCTATCCCAACTGTACTGTCCATACACACACCTCATGATTCTTCCTTTCTATACCCTTTCCTTTGTCTACACCTGTCAAAGATGGGCACTTCATTGTCATTCAACTAATTCAGATGCCGGAACTCGATGACACAATCCAACACAGTCCAGCATTCTACAACAATAGTGAGTTATCTGAAGAAGTTGTTGACCATAGCCATTTACAGCTCAACTTATTATTATGGCCCCACGGTGTATACCTCATTTTTATACTTTTCTGCTGGATGGCTAAGACCTAGATAGAGCAAGACCTATATACCAAAACATGTACTTTTTGTTTCTTATGAGGTCAGGGAAGTCCCCTCATGGTTTATCTTGTAGTCCTGTACCTTATTCTGTAGATCCTTTGTCTCTGTCATCCATGTGGATGAGTCACGGCCAATGCTTGACCAGTTTGTTCTCTGTGAGAGCCTGAGAGAAAGTTTTCTCTCCATGTGACTCTCCCTAGGCAAGCTATAGAACTTTGATAACTTTCCTCTGTGGCTCCATAATCTCCTTGCTCAGAAAATTTGGAGCTCAACTGACTTTCATATTGTTGCAGTACAAGTTCTCCTATGTCCTGAGTCTTCACTGAGCTTGAACGGCTAGGGCCAAAATGTTGGCTGGCCTTGTGGCTCTTCTATTTTTCCAACTCTGATCTGTGAACTTAGGTTGTTAACCATCCAGAAGGAAAGCTGATTAGTATCCTGGAGCATATGCCATTCACTTTGCCTTATCAGACTCAATTGTTTTTAGTTATACGTTTCCACTTGTATTTCTGGTTTCTCTTCTTATACTAGGGAGGCTATATGACATTTACATATGTGTGTCTGGTTTATTTCACTTATCAGTATATGTTCAAGTGGCATACACTTCAATATAAATGCGTCAAGCTTATCATTCTTAACAGCTGAGTAATACTCCATTATATAGAAATACCACATCTTTTTCAATCATTCCTCATGTAATGGACATCTTGGTTGTTTCCAAGATTTTGCTGTCACAAAATGTGCTGATATAAACATAGGTACACATATATCACTATGATATAATGTTTTCAGTTTCTCTGGGAAAATTCCCAGTACGGGGATAGTCAGCTTGAATGGGATTTCTAGTCCTACTCTTTTGAGGAGTCTCCAGACTGACCTCTACAATGGTTGTATCAGTCTATATTCCCACCAGCACTGGAGAAGGATTCCTTTTTCCCCACAACTTCTCCAACATTTTTTGTTGGTTGATTTCCTTATGATAGCCATTCTTCCTGAAGTGAGATGGTATCTCACTGTTGTTTTTATTTGCATTTCGTGGATGACTAGCAATATGGAGCATTTTTTTATATACTTATTCACTTCTTTAATTTTGTCCTCTGACAAATATGTATTCATCTCAGATGCCCATTTCTGAATTGGGTCTTTAAATTTGAGGACCCTGTTATATCTTAGTTGTTTATATATTCTAGACAGCAGACCTTTGTCTGATTGCTTATTAGTTAGGATTTTTTCAAAATTTGTGGGTTGTCTTTTCACTTGACAATTTCTTTTGGCATGCAGATATTCCTTAACAAGAGTTGATTCCAGTTGTTGATTCTTTCAAGTGCTTCCCATGCGAATATATGTTTGTTCATGAACTCTTTACCTACCCCTATGTCTTCAAGAGTTCCTCCTACTTTCTCTTCCAGGAGATTGCATGTTTCTGTTTTAACATTCAGATCTTTAATCCATTTTGACTTTAACTTAGTGCATGGTGATAGAGCTGGGTCAAGTTTTAGTTTTAGACGTGTAGAAAGCCAAGTTTTCCAGCACCATTTGTTAAAGAGGCTATCCTTCTTCCAGTAAATATGATTGCCCCTTTGTCGAAGATCAAATGGCTGGTTTACTTTTTAAATCAAGTTAAAGATACAAAACCAGAGGACTGATTAAATAAATCAATACAATGATATAGTTGGAGTCTCTTAAGAATAAGGTGAGGGAATTCATAATTCTTTGAAATATCTTAAATGATTTATAGCTAAGTGAAAAATAGGAAATAGTGATTGGTCAGATCCTGTTTTAACTTTACTGAAACGTGTACAACAAAGACAAAATAAACGACTGATCTCTGGGGGGTGGAATTAAGGTGACGTTTCTTTTTCCTTATTCTTTCCCTGACACTGCTGAAAGTTATTTTATATAACAAATAAAATCAAAAATCATGTTTTATTTTGCTTTGATTGTGTCAATGTATGTTATGTGTTCATAAATGCATAGAAACGAACATTTATATCAACATAATTACAATGTACCTCTGAATACATTGTAATTATTCTTTGTAAAAGCATAAAGATTCGGATAGAAATGTTCTGCATTCCTGGGCTCATGTGTTGCTCTATCCTCATAAAATCTAAGCACTTTTGTTTAATGAGGAAAGGAATACTTCTTAACTTATTTATGGTCCACTGAGGGACACAAATATGAGTTTCCACTAAAATGGTATCGAGATAAAAGAATACCAGGAGTATTTTAGTTTCAAAAGCCCCCATTAAGGATGAACACTTTACTTTTGTTCTTGATTTCTGGCCAGAGAATTGTTAGTTTAAAATAGAAACTGGTGAGTGAAAAGAAGCCTGTCTGTCTCCTCATACTGTGTTCAGGGTGGAACCCTTCAATCGGGTATCTGCCCTTGCCTGGGCTCAGAGCAAAACAGGAAAGGCCCGTGCCGCATCCTCACCCACAACACTACTTCCTCCTCTAGGCAATCCAATGTCCTTCACCCTGTTGCAGAGGGAAGCTGGCAGCTGGGGAGGGCGGTGTCCACGGCTCTGAGGGCACCTGGGTTTGAGGGAGGCTGCTGGCAGCCCAGGCCCAGTTAGGGGTCAAAGTTAAATTAGTGCCTTTCAAGATTTGAGAACTACATGCTGTGTGTTATGCTGGGGGAGAAAAGAGGCATAGATATTCAGTGGTGATTATCTGCAAGGAATGTTGTTTTCTTACATGATTTTAAAACAATAAAATTTCAGAATGCACATAAAATGTGCAAGAGGTAGAGCAATGGTATAGCTCAACAATAAAACTGAGTGCAGTCACTGAAAGGGAAGATGAAGAAGGATATTCAGTCATGTGGGAAAGTGCTTAGCGTTACGTGAATAGAAAGGCAGGTCAGAAATAAAATTTAGAGTTTGACTCATTTTTGCAAAATAAGTTATACTGTACATGATATTGGATGTACAATGCTACCTGGTTCATGAACTTAATTCTTTCTGTGAATCTGGTTGCAAATCAAGTCGAACTTCCCCATAAAGTCAACACAGGAGCAGACCACTGAATTTGACTCAGTTAGAGAGCAATTCAGTCTGACACCAGGATCAGAATGGTGAAAAGAATTTAATTTGTGAACTGAAGCAACCCTTTATGTTGCTTACATAACTGAAACTTTAGACTTCAAAATCATAGCTTGCCAGCTGTAATATTTTTCTTTCTTCTTTTTTTTTTTTTACTTCTTTAATGAGTCCATTAATTACAAGGTGTTAATAGGTAAGGAGATACCAATAAAGTATTAATGAGTTGATGTATGTTTTTCTCAGTAGCCAGGCAAGGTGCAAGATGCTGCAGTGTCATTTTAAGTCTGCATTTTGCAGGCAATGTGAAGTGTTTTCATACTATACACTTTCTAAGTTCAATAACAGGATGGTGCCACAGGATGAGAGAAACACTGCCTACTCTTTACACCCATCCATCTTTTTTTTTAAATCCTGGGTTTCATTCCAATATAATTTACAGAGCATATATAACAATATTTACCTGAAGACATCTGTTTGCAACATTGAAAAGATTAAATTAAGCTAAAGGCTGTGCGGGGCTCCAGTGAGCACATTCTGTGCATTCTCAGATTAAATGTGCATTCTGGATTCAGGTGTGATTTCCCATAAGCCCCTCATTATAGAGTTCCTAATGGAAAATCCACAAGGACTGCCTGCATGGGTTGGTAACCAAGCCCCTCAGTGTAGCCCTGCAGGCCTTTTGCTGCCTGATTCCTGCTCACCCACTGGTACTTTGAATTTCATTCCTACCTTTCCCACCTCCTGGGCTCAGCTCCTGTGAGACTGAATCGGCTCACACAAATTTAATCTGTTAGACATTTGTATAATTCTCCCAACAAATCTAGAGGGTGCATATTATTCTACCTCAGTTTCATTTTTATTTTTGATCCTGAGAGTCAAACTCATGACCTTGTGCTTGCCAGGCAGGTGCTGCACTGCTTAGTTGTATCCCCATCTCTACCATGGTTTATTCTTCCTATTTTGTACATGAATAAAATGAAGCAATAAAAGTTAAACAGTCTTATTCACAGTCCTCACATCCATAGCTAATAACATTTTGGTGTGAACCCAGGAAATCAGACTCCAACTCTGACCAAGAAAGCGAACGCCCTGATGAGGCTTTGTAGTTAGCAGCCAGAAAACACCTTCGGAGCTATCTACCTGGGACAGCTCCTACTGTAACCTCCCACCACAGGTCTGGAGCTTGTGGTCTATCTGTGTCATCACTCTTGAATTGTAATGGGGTGTTCTTATTTCAGTCAGACAGATATCAGGACTAATGGAACTGTGAAAGGTAATTGTTATTTGTGCAATGCATGGATACGGCTTAGCATAAAAGCAGGGTTCTCTTTTCATCATTCATGTGTTTGGATCATCCTAGTGTTGTGCCTGCCTTTCTCTGTTTTTGTCTCAAATGTCATTCAGAGAAGGCATAGAAATAAATAAATGCATAAGCTGAAAATAAACACTCTGTTAGTTCACCTTGAAGATCTGATCTAAACTATGCTGGGCCAGAGAGTTAGCTCAGTGGAATAAGTGCTTGCCTGGCAAGTTCAAGGTCCTGAGTTCTATCCTTAGTACCACCAAAAAAGTAATAATAAAAAAAATTAAAAATGAACTATGCTTTGCACCTGTGTGTCTATTTGCAGTCACATTTATAAGGGAATCTAGGATGTCCTTATAGA
Source organism: Ctenomys sociabilis (assembly GCA_004027165.1). Classification (NCBI taxonomy): domain Eukaryota; kingdom Metazoa; phylum Chordata; class Mammalia; order Rodentia; family Ctenomyidae; genus Ctenomys; species Ctenomys sociabilis. The sequence continues at coordinate 83,751 of PVKA01005612.1, read as the reverse complement.
TGCCAAAACACATGCTTGCAAGAAAAGGATAAAATTTGCAGGGACCTCATGTCCACCATTTTGAAAGAAATAAAAATAATCTGACCCTGTAGTGGATTTCTAACTGGTCTATTTATTACACCCAACTGAATTAATCTAGGAGGTACTGTGTGCACAAGGTCCCACCTTGTAGGAGTCACTTCCAGTTCCTCATCTTGGTCCAAGAAGCCAGTGTTTGTAATCCCAAAGTTACATTATTGGAATCCCATCAAGTTGATTCCAATGTACCACTTTCCATGCAACCCACAGTGAAAATAGACACTAGATTGTATTTTCAATCACTGGGGACTCAAGGGGCTCTAAGTCTAGCCATGAAGATGGCTTTCTGGAACCAACAGAGAGATTCAGGGCCTCACCCAGTTTTATGCAGTGGAAGAGTGGCTTGAGGAGGATTGACTGAGAATTGTGGAAAGTAGGTGATTACTGTGGGCTGAGCTAGGTAGGTGGCCTAAATATACCTCTGCCATATGCAAAGAGGATATGCAGGGAGAGTAATCTGCATTATACTATGATACCATATAGATAGCATTTAATGTTTTGAATGGCCTGGTGCGTCAGCTTTGATGTAGTCTTTCAAGCTCCAGGAGGTCATAGCCTCTATCTCCAGGCTCAATCCCAGCTGGTGGCATGGAGCTTTAGCTCTACTATCCTGCCTCAACCTGGCTTACATTAAAGAGCAGCAGGTTTACCAGGGAAACACTCATGCCATCTTCACCAGCACCTCAGCTAGACCAATACACATTACTTAGGGCCAATTGAAGGATAAACAGAAGTCCTAGCTAACTCTGTACATAACAATACAAGGTGATAGGGTCAGGCTAAGTCAAAATGGAGACCGTCACTCTTCTTTCAAGGCGAGCTGCTCAGGTGGTCCTGCACACACCTGAAGGTTGTTGCCAGCAGCATAAAGGCAGAAGAGGAGAAGCTGCAAGAACACTGCTAGGAATGCTCTTTGGGGAAGGTGTTGGAGCTGTTGGAAGCTGCTAGTTCCTCAGGCTGCTCTCCTGGAGGACCTTGTCATGATGACTTCCCTGATGAACTTTGGAGAAGCTTTAGTCCTCACGTTAGCATCACTTCCTGGCTCTGAAGGGAAGGTGGTGCACTGCTCAGCCTCATAAAGTTGTCTCATTGGCTTTCCTGATGGGAACTCAGCTTTCTTCATTGCGGGAGGAGCTCAGGACTTCACTGTTACAGAGGATGGCTGTAGTACTTTGGGGGGAGCTCTGGTGCTTACGTTGAGCCTTGTTTTCTAGCTCCAGTTCATATCTGTCAGCCTGCTAGCATAGATCTTTCATCCCACTGGCGTAGACTTCCTAGTTTCTACCACTTCCTAGCTTCTCTTTCCAGCACAGATCTGCAAAGCAGACCCATGTGAGACTTTGTTGTGGGCTCTGGGCTCACAACAGTTGGACTGTGGGAGGCCTTGCTATCAGTTCTCTGTCCTCAGCTGGATTCTTTAGTGCTTACTGTGTGGATAGGTTTCCTGCACTTGTATATAATTCTTTGAGTGATTCATTATAAAATAATATTATGAAATGTATCCTGTATTATATTGTTCCCCTTGCAAGAACCTCAAACTGTAACAGACTGCAACATATTTTCTGCATCCTAGCTATAGAAATTGAGTTGGCTTTCTAAAGGTTCATTTGGCCATAGCTATAAATTTTGTTTCACACTGTGCTGCTCTTACACATTTGAGGTTTTAAGTTTTGCAAACTTCTCATAGTTATCTAGTGACTCCTTGTGGAGTTATCTCTCTCTCTCTCTCTCTCTCTCATATATATATATATATATATATATATATATATATATATATATATATGTGTGTGTGTGTGTGTGTGTGTGTGTGTGTGTGTGTGTGTGTGTGTGTGTCTGTATGTATGTATGTATAACTCACTAAAGTTAAGAAATCACAGAATATGAGGTGAAAGGATGTCAGTTGTACCTAAAGACAGTTGGTTATCTATTGAGTAATAACTGGTAGGACGGATGAAAATTCTGGTGGTAAGAGGAGATCTTTAGGGTTCTTACCTCTTTTCTGTTCAAAGCAGACTTGCCAACCATGATACAGTTATTTACCCACATAGAGACCTATTTCCACAGAGCTCAGAATGAGAATTTAAAACAGAAGAGACTTCACACTAGCCAAAGTGTGTGAGGTCATCGTGATCCTGTGGGGAGCTAATCCCTCATAGCAGTTGGTCTGACTTAAAGACCAAGGAGTTAGTGCTTCAAGAATAAAGACTGTCTAAAATCCTTCTGTCACCCTCCAAAAAAGGAAATCAGTATATCTTACTATGAAATTATGCCCTCAGTTTGTCTTTGTTTGCTTATGACTTTTAATTAGTATCTGATCACTTTGGTAGTCAGCATTAGTCATTAGAGCCCTAGTACCTGGACACTTGCCTTGTGGGTACCCTCACTGGAACAATTTTCCTCCATGCTATAGAAATTAATTCACTCTTTTTTTGGGGGGGAGGGTCTACAGGGTGTTCAGGGTCTCATTACTAGATCAGACTCATAGCGATCCACCTGTTTATAGCCTCCCAAGAGCTGGGATTGCAGGCATGCATCACCACGCCCAGTCTCAATTGCAGTCTCAGAGCACCCCAGGGGTGGAGCCTGCACAGCAGGCCCAGGGATCCAACACCCAGCCCCTGTGTCTGCTTGCAAGCACTTTAATCCACTAAGCTATTTGCCTGGTCCTTTTGATGCCATATTGTTTTGTTTTAACTTGGAAGAGATAGTTTGGGCATGTCCTGTTTCTAAATCTGGTTTTTATTCTTTTCCATCACTTCTTGACATTCCTAAATCTTATCCTTTTCAAGAATAAGGATAGTATCTTACCCTTTTGAAGAGTTAGTCAGATTATATAATCGAAATCAGAGACAGTTGCATTGATCAATAAATATATATTGCACTTGTACTATTTATTTATTTATTTGTTGTATTTTAGTTCAGGGTCTACAGGATATCACTGCGTAGAGCAGACTCGTAGTGATCTTCCTGTCTTCAGCCTCCCTAGAGCTGGGATTACAGGTGCATGCCACCACGCCGAGTCTCAATTGTCATCTCAGTGTGCTCTAGAGGCAGGGCCAGCACGGTACACCTGAGAGCAAACCACGACCCTGCATTTGCCTAAGCAGGAGCTTTAATCCACTGAGCCATTTGGCTTCCCCTAACAGTTGTATAACTTAAACAGATAAAGTTTATTTTATTTTATTTTTTGGTGGAATCAGGAATTGAATTCAGGCCCTTGTGCTTGCCAGGGAAGTACTTATTCCACTGAGCCATCTCCCCAGCCCCAGATGAAATTCTCGATGCCTAAATTTTTTCCTAAGAAACTCTTACCCAACCCTTTCATATACACACTCAGAAATCAGAGTTGGCCTCCACTTTTTAGACAGCGTCTTAATTACTCCTGCCCTTGCTCAATTAAAATACCCAACACCCACAATATAAGAAAGGTGAGGTCTGCTTTGGCTCACATTTCAGTTCCTAGTAGGGTGGTTCAAGGAAGGTCAACATGGCAGAGGGGCATACTGAAGGACAGCTGCTCATGGCATGGGGACAGGAAGCAGAGCATGGACCACAGCAGAGCCAGAGTCGGTGAACATCCTTCCAGGCCACACCTCCAGAGAGCAGTTCGTCCATTATGGCCACTGTCTAGCCGCACTGTTAGCTATCATTTCACATAATCCAGTCCTCTCCTAAAAAATAAGTTCTCCTGATAGAATGCTCTGAAAATGCAATTGTCAAGACTGTAGCTTATAAATTGTCCAGTATCTTTATGTTAACTTTATCTAAAAGGAGTAATGGGGAGCCTGGTTTGTTGGACTTTGAAGAAGTCTAGCAAATGTAGTGCTATTCCCAATGACTAGAGGAGAGTGAGCCACTCCAGAGCAGATGATGTCAGAGGCTCAGATGGGCAAGAGGTGGAGAAATGGGCTGCACCAGACCCAAAAGGGAAGTAACTTTGTCATCACTAGTGCTAAATTGAAATTAATCTTAATTCATAAACTTATGCAAAGTTTACTATTCTGCTGCAAATAATTTTGTACTCAGTTATTGCTAAATAAAATTAGAGTCTTTCGGGATGAAGGACACACATAAGAGAAATACATAATTATCAATTTAAGCACATTTAAAACCCTAGGGTGTAAACTTTCTATATGCTGTTTCATTTGTAATTAATAGCAACCTTGATAAGTAGAGATATGTTTTTATTTTTTCACACATACACATGCAAGAACAAAATTTTGTAGAAATATCAGATTTATTTAACCTTTGTCTAGTTTACCTCTTAGCTTTGTATTTTTTAACTGATGCCTCATATTACGGCATACCATGTTATTTACACATCATGTTTATCAGAGTTTGCATATGCTTTTATCTCTGCTCAAGACATCTTTTGACATGTAAGCTGACTTTTGCTTAATAATGTCATGAAAATATGCTCAGTCCAACTTTATTTTACATGATCCTTCCTGAGGGTGGGACCAATATTCCCTTCTCTTCTACAAACTTCTAAACCACTTTGTGTACTCTCCACCAACAGACCTGTTAGTTTGCACTACACCAGCTGCTTGCATCTCTAAGTCAGTTGGGAGTGAATTGCAAGAAACAGTCTCTGTTTGTCTTTAAGCATCATTCTTTGTCTGCTGCCTGGGACACATGAAGCACCCACTAAATTCTAATTGATGAATTATACAACAAAGACCTCCACAGTTTGGAAAACTAATTTTCTGCCTAAATTTTAATAAACTCGCTTAATTTATGACAGGATATTCTGTTTAAACAAATAATCTATGTAAGAGAATTGGTGTAAATGTATCAAACAACCATGATATTATAAAATACATAAAATTCTATTAAATGTAAGTCTATGTATTTGGCAAATAATTTTGGGTAGTACAATGCCTAGGAATATAACAGGCCTTTACTTGTCATTCCAGTGATTGTTCAATATCATTTAATAAAGAAATCATAGCTTTTTGTGAAGCACTACAAAGGTTACTATACAGTGATATCACTGTTATCATTCCAAATATTGATTTAACAATTCTAAACCTAGAGGAAAATAATATTTCAGAAGACACTGTAGAGTTTCTATTCAGTGATTTTCTGTGATTCTTTGTCTTCTGACACATTCTGTTATCTATATTAAGGCTGTTATGGACAATATTTCCTTCTGCAGGCCAAGTCAAGGGACTCCTGCATGGGCACATATAAATATATTCCCAATTTATTTGTTTTCTTCTTAGTATATAAGTCCTAATTCTCACTTCGATATTTTGACTCATCATATTTTGCTGCATAATCTTTTGTAACTGTTTTGACCTGGAACCTGGTATTTAGGATATCAATTATTGGGAAAGACATTTGGTTTAGTCCCTCCCTAACTGTACACAATCCCTGCTGCCCCTAGGGGGAGCACTCCTTCCAGACCCCAATGGGATCCATTTGTTTGGCTCATTCTCCAAGACCTCCCATAGAGTGTAATGGGATACCAGCATTAAATAGGTGCAGCTTTAACAAGCTTTTATTGCCCTCATTGCCATAAATATATGGCTGGTCTCTTATTCTAAGAAGTCATTGAGTCCTGACCAGTTTTGAATGGTAGACAATTAAGAACACACCTTTTGTATGGAAAACTGTATCCTCAGCATTTCTTGAACTGTAATCTTTTAATATTTTTCAGTGCGTACAGATACAGCAGTTACATTTTGTATAATAAAATCACTGTCCACAAATTTCTGTAGGAACCCTTATTGTTCGAAAAGTTAGAATCCAGATTACTTTGTGAAGAGTTAGAACAGAATTAAAATGATCTCAAAACCATGGGAAGGCTTCTTTTCTACTTTATTATGAAGAACAACTGGAGGTTCTGTGTGCATGTTTGTGATTGCATGAAATATGCATATATTGAATTATGTCATGTGAACCAAATGTATTTTACAGGAAATACGAGGACTGTGTGTCTGCCACAGAATCGAACCTCAGATGTCGTGGTGCTGAAGGCAATCGAGGGGAGCCACGCATTTAAATTCAGCATGAATTCCATTTCTCAATTTTTCCACATGCTTGCTCCTCAATAATTCCTTTTATAAAACAACTTGTAGAAAGTATCAAATATCAAGAGGTATATATGAAAGAAAGTTTAAGATTTGAACCACTGTTAATTCAAGAAACCAATTCTCACTTTGGAAAACACTCAGCTCCATCCCAGTTGAAAACCGTCTCGATTTCCATTGCCTGGTCTCAGAATCACTATATTCATATCCTCTCAACAGCCTATAAAAAGTTCTCACCTTACTTTTTTCTTAAAATAAGTTTGTAAATTAAAATTAGGTGGTTTTACTCAGATGGGGACCCAGATGCTAGTATTTCCAAAATGAATAAATTAGAGCATACCATAAATACATAGAATGTGTACTTCTCACTTCAAAGCCTTAAATGTTGACATAGAGCATTCCTGCTGTGCTCATTCATAGAACTGGTGCCTAATGTGAAACACATCACCCCTTAGAAAGATGATTGTATGTGGAGAGGAAATGACAGCCTTAGTCCCTCTCTGTATGTCACAAGAGAAGTCTGGAACCATTATGTAGTTTATGCTTCAGATTTTGATTAAAACACAAGGAAAATCTCATGGGATCTCAGCTCAAGGTAAGGGATATGAACTGCACATATTGAGAAAAGATCAGTCACCTAAATACCAGGTTGAGGTATCTTTTCTTACTGAACTACACAATAAACAATCCACAGGAGTGGAAAAACCAGCAACTTCCTGCATCATAACCACATCTGTTTTCCAATCCAGCTTAAATCCTCTATCTCTAAGTTTGGTGAATAATTTAGTTTTAGAGCTGGAAAGAAATTTAGTCCAAATCTTTCATAATTCATATGCGAAATCGAGGCACAAAGAGACTTCTCCTTAATAGCACAGGCTGATCCTGCCAGTGTTATACTGAGTCACTCCTCCAGGAGGCCAGGACTTCTTGTGGCCATCAAAAACGATGTCCCTTCACTGCAAGTCACAGATTCCTCTGAATTTTCCTGCATAACACTCAATATAACTTTGGATTGTACAATTGAAAGTCTTAAATTTTTGGTTTGGGATCTTTTCCCACATATAAAAGCTCATTTTCTCCATAATTTGGGTCTTTATGGTCTAGCACAGGCCGGGTACATTTAGTGTGACTGATTAGTATTTAGTAAGTCGTTGTTTTGCAACATGAAATAATGTAAACATATGCATTATTTCATTTATAAAAGGAAGGGTTAAACAAGACTGTTCTAAAATTTTATAGTGACTCCAGAAGAATTCATGACTAATATGTTGGCTGTTTTACGAAATAAAATCATCCTTTCGTCATCAGTTCTCCACTTCCTCTTGGTATGATTCAGCTACTTCCTGATCACATGGAGGAAAATGCACTGACTACACTAGGTTGACAATGGAACCTTTGCCTTAGCTGCAGTCACTACTGATATTTCATACTCCAACAGATTGTGGCTGCACCAGTGTCTGATATGTGTAAATTATAACTCAGATACACAAAACACTCATGAGAAGGGGTCAAGAAATCTTGCCCAAGAGTGCTGAAGGGGCAAAACCAATTGGGGTTTTGATAAAGAGATACATGTTCCCAGGAAGAGCCAGCCATTCCAGAGGCAGCTACTGATTAGAGATTGTGACTGAGACACAAATGCCACCTTAATCTTTGACCTCCAGAGAAGCTTGATTTATTAAGGACATAGGAAAACAGAATAATTTAATTCCTGGTGTTTTCAGACTGCAGGAGCACTGTGGAAGGAAAGGAAAGTGGGAGGAGGGGTAGTTTTAATCTATTTTACCTTCTTTCACCACAGGCTAGCCCTCAGCTTCTCTGGCATTAAGAAACCTGTTTGTTTAATTTTAGGTCATCATTCTTCTTCCCAACATAGCCATCTCTGCAGTTCTTTTATGAAGGACAAGCACTCTTTGAAATAACTGGTCAATAAGAATGAGACAGAGGAAAACACTGGACTGACTTCTTGGTACAGAGAAAACAGTGAGGAAGATAAAGATGAGAGTACTCAGTAGATTTCTTCCTTTCATTCTGGACAATCCAAATGACAAAAAGTTTATCTGTTACAAGTTTTTAAACCAAGTCCAGCCATTTCAGCGATAATCTGAGAATATCAGATACTAAGTGTAAGTATTGGATTTTATAAGGCGCTTTCTTCTAGAATTTGGGTTATTCCATTTTTTTGTGGAGACATAATACCTGACACTCATAATTTAACAGAGGAAAGATTTAGCCTGTATTATTATGTCAAGGGCTTCAGCCCATGATCTGCTTGTGCCAAGAAAGGGAAACATGTGAAAGGAAAGAAGAGAAACCCAGCTGCTTAGGCCATGGTGGAGGGCAGAGCAGGAGAACAGTGCCAGAAAGGAATGGGCCACAGATGAGCTGAGACGCAATTAATATTCAGGGTCACCCCTCCAGACCCATTCAGCCATTCCCTAAAGAATGCTTTCTAGGCTGGCCAGATAGCTCAGAAGACTAAAGAGCCTGCCTAGGCGGGTGCAGGGACCATCCCTATGAGTGCAGGCCCTGCCCCCGAGGCTCACTGACACAGGGAACGGACTGGGCGTGGTGGTACACACCTATAATCCCAGCGTTTGGGAAGAAGAAAACAGGAGGATTACTGCAAATCCAGTCTGTGTAGTGAGACCCTGTAGACCCTTCACTAAACACATTTTTTTTTAAAACAAAAGAGAAGGGCCGGCGGTATAGCTCAGCAGACTAAGCGCTTACTTAGGTAAGCGCGGCGGCCAGAGTTCAATTCCTGGTTCTGAAGGCCCCGCCTTTGAGTGTGCTGAGCCGGAGTCCAGGCGTGGTGGCGCGTGCCTGTAACCCCAGCCCTAGGGAGGCAGGAAGCAGGAGGATCACTGTGAATGTGGGCTGCATAGTGAGACCCTGTCAAAAAAAAAAAAAAAAATCTTTCAATGGCACCCAAGCCAAGCAAATTGACTCAGTTAATTTTAAGCATCACGGAAAGTAGCATAACTGTACAGAGAGCACAGCACTGACTTGACATTCCAGAGACTCTAAGCTTTACTTCATGGCAGTGCACTGAGCCACAGACTTGAGGACCAAAGCACATCAGACCCCATCTCCTATTAGTGAATATGCTATATGGCAAACTTACTGTATTAGATCATGACTGCCACTTTGGGGATCCATGTATTAGTTACTGGCTACTGATTTCATGATTTTGTTTGAACTAATTCATCACAGCTTGCATTTGCTGAAATAGTTATTTTTACAAGAACTGTTTGAGAACTTTTTAATTTTTAGGAACTGCCTTAGAAACTATGATTATAATAAAGCAAAGTAGTAAGGAAATAATTAAGCCTTGCATGGCACTCCTGTGCAAGAGATAAATTTTGTCGAATCATTTATTCCATAGTACCCAGTTATTAGGTTGAACCGTAACCTGGATATTCCTTGAAGGGATTTTGTAGATATTACTTAGTATTTGTGAACAGTTGATTTAATGCCATTTAATACTTGAAGAGGAAGGAGATACCAACGCCTATGACAATGTGAATGAAACAGAACAACACTGGACAAAGGGAAATAGCCAGACAGAAAAAGAAAAATCCTGCATAGCTCCTTTTACATGTGAGATATATTTTTGAAAATACTGAATACACATAAATAGGTCTAGACATTGTAAGGCTTAAAAGGGATTAGGGCAACCACACTTAAGGAAAAGCAGATATAAGTAAAAAATTTAGTACTGACAATGGGAAAACCTATGCCACAAACCATGCAAATTTAACCTTTATTGGTGTCCCAGTAAGTCCATTTCTTTTTTTAATACCATTGAATTGAATACTATCGTTTTTATTTTTCCCAGTTTACTTATGAAGGAAGTAAGATTTAGAAGAGTGATTGGTCCCATATCTTGGAGCTCAAGATGGGGCAACATAAACTTCTAGGACATAATTTATGTCAGAGTAAATGCTTCCTGCTCTCTATAGAATGTACTCTAGAATTTGAAACAGGAAGCTTTGAGTTTTTGATTGAAGCAATGAGATTCTAAGAGGTGTGACTTTTTAAATTTTATATATCCTTTTAATTTCTAGCTCACAGGTGTGCCACCATCCTCTGTGGCAGAAGCACAAGATATGGGGAAAGGATGTCACCAAAGGCCAGATGCAGCGGCTCATGGGTACAAAATGGCCTTTAAAAAAATAAATGGACACAAAATGGAGTGGTTTCAGTACTTTGAGAAATAGGAGTGCATTAACCTTTTAGTTCTTCATTCCTAGCAGAATGTTCTTTATTTTATTCAAGATATTTGACTGTACAATACATACCATTCTACCTGCAACAAGTTTTACAAAAATCTTGATATTTTGTCATACTTATTTCAGAATTTTCTATTTTTTTATTGTTTTTAAATCGAACTCTTGCCAGGCAGGCACTGTGCTGCTGAGCTAAAACCTCAGCCTCATTTCAGAGTTTTGCAATACTACAAATATGTAAGCCATATTTGTTCTGTTCCCCATATCAGTCACATTTCTGTTGATTTCAATAATTATTTGCTGAACCAGTGAAAGAACAAAGTAAAGCATAGGTTAATATATGCACAGTGAAGTGCAGTCATACATGGCCTCCCTTCAAGAGAAGCTAAAAATGCCTGCATCATTCACTTTACCAAAACTACAAGCCAAGTGTAGTAGCATCCATCTGTAATGCCAGAACTTGGGAGACTGAGGCAGAATATCACCATAAACTGGAAGCCAGCCAGGGCTAGATTATGAGTTCAACACCAGCCTGGACTACAGAGCAAGGCCTTGCCTCAAAATGAACAAACAAACAAATAAAAGGTTAAATACAACACACACATTCTGGATGTTTGATTCATTTAGGACATCAAGAGCATCACTGGGCAGGGAATACAATCAATTGCTGTGGAATATTGGAAAGCCTTGAACCAACTCAGACATGGTCCACTGTTTAATCTCTGACTAATTTATTGGCACTGGGTATGTCTGCCTTTTAAAAACACTATCAGAATCTTGCCACATCCATTTTTAGAATCACAGAATATTTCCTCTTCAGTTTCTGCAGAGATCTATAACTTTAACTGAAGATGAACAGCACCGAAGGTGATGGAAACATAGGATCCATGTGTGAAAGCCACTTTCTAGCATTAAAGGTGCAATATTTTATACTCTGTTGGAAAGAGGAAGATTATACAGATATGGGGAACAGAATCACATCAAAGTTATGTGACCTACAACTTCTAAAGGATTTCTGGCTTTGAGTTCAGCTCTGGCCTTTGTGCTCTAGTGGGACTGATGTGCAAACTATGTCTGATTTAAACTCTAGAGACAAGTTGGGATGAGCTTCTAGACTCATCAGGGCTCAGAATTCTTACATTCAGGGACCAGAAGTGGGAATGTGGGCTAGGAAAGATGTTAATGTTATTAAATATTCAGAATATTCGAAAGCTCAAACCCTCAGTAGACAAGCCTTGCTGGGTATCTGGATTTCTCATTTTCCTGAGTGGGTGGTGATCAAACAAATAATGTTTATACTGTACCTGAATTTCTTCACTGTGTTATGGAAATAGGAATCATAACTCCCTCACTGTAAGCATTTCATTAGATGTTACACCTCAGGATTTGTGTGATATGCGTAATTGCATTAATGCTAGGTAATTTTAACCACCATTGTAAATAAAATTATGTTTGGGTTGCATCTCTAATTGTCTTCCACTCTTAGAAATTTTACTTCTGTCATCAAAATTGTTCTCAAGCCACCACATAAATGCATTATTACCTCACCCTCTGGCCACAGTTGATTGTGTAGTGTGCTCATCTCATGAGTACTTTTCTGAAACTTTGGGGCCTAAAACTGAACAAGACAAATGCTCTTGGAGTAACTAATGATTAAAGATCTAAAACTCAGAAGTTATATTCTTGGGAGGCCAAGACCATTTCCTTTGAAAAAAGATCTGGTGTCCAGTGAAAGAAAAGACCAGCACCTATAGCAACAGCATCCTGCGGTGGCATTGGACTCTCTGATTGCTATTGGCTCTGAGATTTAGCCACATCCTAATAATCCATAAAGTCTCCCTATTGTATGATACATTCCAACAGCCTTTCAATATGTTGTGAATTACCCTTTATACTGGTCCATGTTGGGTTTCTGTCACCTGGTAACTATGACTGCACTTTACATACAGTGTCTTGCTCATGTTTCAGTGATGGTAAGGTGTAAGTATCATCGTTCAACTTTCCAGACAAGAAAATTTGAGATTCCAAAAAGATAGCTGATTTCCCAAGGCCATCAGGATGCATTATGATCCATCAGCATAATAAGTCTTCACTGTGTCCATCGTATTCTTGCCCTTCCTTTCTCTTCTCCGTCTTTCCTTCTCCCCTCTAATTTCTATGGGACTGTCAGGTCACGCTGCACCACATATTCAAGATGTTTTTTTTTTACTTCAAATCTCAGATAAAGGTTTCTATCTAATGACTCCTCACCATGCTAATGTTTCTTCTTATTAACTCACTTATTATTTTGTCTTTTTTCCTTTTTAAGTTTTGCTAGTGTACAAACTATCTGAAAGTAAAAAAAAAAAAAAAAAAAAAATCTCTTTTTCATTATTTCATACAAGTTACATTCCCTGACCCAAATTAAGCTTTTTTTGTGTTCTGTTACGGTTTGTGTCTAGTTATGCCCCCAAAGCCTCATGTAGTCATGGAGTGGGAACTTCTAGAATTTGTGATTAACTCATGATCCACTGGAATCATGTGTGATCCAAGGCCAGGATTATGGGTCTTAGTACTGCTGGGATTATGGGTGTGAGTACTACATCCCCTGCTGGGGTGGAGAGCCTGAATGTAGTATAAGAGAGTGACAGACTTGATTTAGCTATTACTCTTTGCAGCATAGTTGTTCTACCGCCATGAACTGCTGCTCTCTGCCATGTGCCATTCTGCCTTGGAGCCAGGTGAGTATGGACTGAAACCCGTGAGCTAAATAAACCTTTCCTTCCTTCACTTCAGGTGCTGGGTATTTGTCCCAGGAATGAGAGAAGAGTAACTAAGACATGTTCTTTGAATTAAATTAATGTAGTCTATGTTAGAGGCAGGGTAAGGGGACATATTCACATTTTCCGGATCAAGGAAACCATAAACAAATATAGCCAATTAACCCAGAAAACAAGAATGTCTTTCCTGAACTTGGTAATTCTATCCTAAAAACAAAATAATATCAATAGTTATTCTCCTTAACATCCTCCTCTTCCCCTCCCAATTGCCAGGAGCTTTGTAGCTCCACTCTAATTGGGCAGTAACAATAGAAAAAAAAGTGAAAGCGAAAGGCAGTTTAGAGATTCTGAGCTGTATTATGGCAGTTCAACAGCATGGGAAAATGTGTGTTTGGCTTATAAGTTTCATAAAAATTCTGGCTTTCAATTTAGTTTTTCTGTCCTTGAAACCTCCAGAAATAGAAGCAGTTCTTTTTATTAGTGTAATCTCAGAACTTTGGAAGTATATGTAGCTTCTATATTTTTTCTTGACACCTAGGGGGATACATGCAGCAAAAATCAGGTACAAGACAACATGTGTGGAATGTGCTAAAGAATAACACAGTGCCTGTTTAAATTAAAATAATTTATTACAGTAAAAGACACGTGGCATTAATGTTCCTGAACCACCCATCCTCCACTTAGTCCCTCGTTCTTGCTCCTTTCTGAAGCAAGTTGAGAAGTCCCCCCCCCATTTTGAGTTGAGCTCTCATGGTTATTGGGACCACCTGTGTTAGTCCAAACCACTTATCTTTCATGGACATTCTGACTTGAAAAGGAGATAGGACTTTTGGAATCCCAGAGATAAGATAGTTGAAGATACTCAGGGATGATTTTATCTGACATAAAGCGTCGTACCAGACGCACGACTTGGAGCACTGTGCACATTGGAAAATGAAGCCATTTGCCGATTCTCAGGCCGTTGCCTACCACGCGCCTCTGAAGTGCTGCAATAAGCTGTTACACTATTCCAAATACAATGAGGTATTTCTGGTAGAACTCAGCACAACCAAGGTCATCTTGATGCTGACCTTCACTGGCATGCTTTTCTGTACGAGGGTTGTCTTTCTTTAAGGTAAGTTCTGGCTCTATTAGTTAAGGCTGTCCTTGAACTCATCATGTTACCCATGCTGTCCCTGAGCTCTTTATGTAGCCAAGCCTGGCCTCATACTTTCATTGACCTTCCTGCCTCAGATTGCTAAGTTCTAGGTTTACCAGTATGCGGCAGCACATGGGGAAACATGGGCTTTTGGTGATTTGCTGGTTTGGGGGGGCTTTTTTGCATGAGATCTGGATGGTTTCCACTGAAAACTCTGACTCTCTTGTCTCAGGATCATAATACTAGCCTCAAACAAAGTTCATCTCTTATGATGCTGATAATGTTTCTTTTCTTTTGATAATGATTCTTAAAAACCTGGAAATAAAGGCAGCACAATCTTGGAACTTCAATAGCAATGATGAAATTTCATGTTAATAGGTTGCTCCTGAGTTGCGCTTTACAGCCACTTTAAAACATGTCTTCTCTCAGCCATAGCTCAAAACTGATTGTGCTGAGTGAGTTAAAACTTGTCACAACGTATCCCTAAGTTTTGAGCTACTTATCATTCTCATTCCTGGCTTTGCATCGGATGGCACATGGCAATGGCATTCACACTGCTGTACATTTTAAATAAAAAAAGAAAATTAAAATCTAAAATAATGACAATATTATCAACCCTTCTTCTAAATTAAATAAATTATAAGTCATGAAGGTAAATGGATAATATTTAAGAGATATATTTTAACTATTTTTAAACTGACAAAATTACAAGCATTGTGTAATATATGACATAAAATTTTGATATGCATACATACTTTGCCATAGGTCAGTTAAGCTAAAACACAAGCGTTATCTCACATGTTTTCATAGTAGCAACATTTAGGTTCTCAGGGATTTTTAAGAATGTAATACAATACAGGGAGAATACAAAGAATAAGGAATCAGAAAAAAGAGAAAAAGAAATGAGAGTTCAAAATACTCACAATAAGTTATGTAAGTTACACACATAAGAAACTATGGCTGGGTATATGGCTCAGTGACACAAGTGCCTGATTGCAAGTGCAAGATCCTGAGTTTGATTCCTAGTACAAAAAGTAAAGAAAAGAAAAAGAAACTATCACCAGCAGTACCCACTATTAACTACTATACAATGTTATTTTTAAAAGGATATGACACATATTATGAATCACTGGCCTGTACAGTACATCTCTTACACTTATACCTACCATCTAATGTAAATTTTGTGTCATTTAAGTAACACTATCCTAACACACACACACACACACACACACACACACACACACACACACTCATACTCCTTGCTGCAGTCTGAGGTAACTATTATTTTCTATTCTTGGTTCATTTTATTTCACATAGTGCTACCCAATGTGATCTAAACTGCCATAAAGTGACAGTATTACCTTCCTTGTAATAGCTGAATAGTATTTCAGTCTATTTATATGCTACACTAAAAGTATCCATCTATGCTCTGATGGGGTCTTCAGTCAATCCTACTTTCATGGTCTGTGAATGGTGCTGAAAAAAGAAGTTCAATTTCTTTTGGATATACACCCACTAGAAAAACTGTTCGCTCATGATAGTCCCATTTGTGTGGAACTTCAGTATTATTTTCCACAATGGCCTCCTTACTTTCATTCCCAGCAACACTGGTCAAGACATTCTTAGTCCTCTCCAATACTTGTTATATTTCATCATTTTTTTAAATAACCCTTCATGTTTTGCATTTCCCTGATGATTAGTAATATTGAGAATTTTTGTATATTTCCTTTCAAAAAATGCCTGTTCAGGTGTTTCTGCAATTCCTTTCTTCTTCTTCGTCTTCGTCTTCATCTTCTTCTTCGTCGTCCTCTTCTTCTTCTTCGCCTTCATCTTCGTCTTCTTCTTCTCCTCCTCCTTCTCCTCCTTTCCTCCTCCTTCTCCTCCTCCTTCTCCTTTCTATTCAGTTATTTGAATTAATTAAAATTACACATTCATTATAAATGCTTGATGTTAACTTCTTATCAGACATATAGATGTGTAGCTTAAGAACTATTTTTTTTCATTCTATAGATTATCTCTTCCCTTTGTTGATGTTTGTTTTTCTACTATGAGTTGTATGTGTGTGTGACTGAAAGTCAAATTAAAAACATCACAAGGGAGAGGGCCAGTGAGATAGTTGAGCAGACTAAGTGCTTGCTTTCACAAGTGCAGGAACTATGGTTCAGTGCCCTGGGGAATGCTGAGTCAGTGAGTGAGTCCAGGCCTGGTAACACACACCTGTAATCCCAGCGCTAAGGAGGCTGAAGACAGGAGGATCACTATGAGTATGAGCTGCATAGTGAGACCTGATACCAAATATGTAAACTTAAAAACAAACAAACAAATAAAATAAAAACTTTAAAAATCACAACAGGCTTATATCATAGAATGCTCATCATTTGTTTTCATCTAGTAGTTTTTCAGATTCAGGTCTTGTTTTAGGTCTTCAATTCAATTCATGGTGTGATTTATACATAATGTAGGACAGAAATCCATTTACGTTCTGTATGTCAATATCCTGTTTCCTCAGCAACAATGATCAAAGAGAACATCTTTTTTATATTTTGTGTCCTTGGCTCGTTTGCTGAAAAGTAATTAATCATGAAGGGTTGAGTTCATTCCTGGGCTCTTCATTCTGTTACATTGGATTTTATGTCTTTTTAATACTGGTGCCATCTTAATTTGATTAGCATGATTTTGTAACAGATTTGGAAGTAAGATCATATGATATCTTCAGCTTTAGCCTTTTTGCTGAAGATTGCTTTGGATACTTAGGATCTTTTGTTCTTAAGTGCTTATTTGTATTTTTATTTCTTATAATAGGATTTGAATTGTATTTGTAGATCTACTTGAACAATGTGAACACCTTTACAATATTAATTGTTCCAAAAGGCAGATCCAGGGACCAAACTCCCTGCCCCTGCACCTGCTTGCAGGTGCTTTAATCTGCTGAATTATTTGGCCCGCCCTTCTATTTCTTTCTCTGCGCTCATTGCATTGCTTCCAGTACACGAGACACAAAAAGCCAAGAGTGAATACTTTAGTCCTGTAACAGAGCTTAGCAGAAAAGCTTCTGATTCTTCACCATAAAGTATGCTGTTAATTGCAGCCACACAGCATGTAATATTCATGGTGTGGTTTACATTCTTTCTATATCCAATTAGTGGAGCTTTTTTTATGACAACCAAATGTTGAGTATTTTGTATCCCACATCTATTGAAATGAGAATACTATTTTTGCTTTTCTGTGAATAAGGATCATCACATTCATTGATTTACCTATATTGAACCAGCCTTGCAGAGCAGGGATAAATTCCTCCTGATCATGGTGATTATTTTAATATGATTTAGTGATTATTTTAATATGTTTGATTCTATTTCGTTGGGAATTTTTGCATGTATGATACTGACATGCTTTTCCTTGTACTGTTTATGTCTTCCTTTGATATTGGAGTAAGTCAACCTTCATAAATTGCTTTATAAGCATTATCACTTTTACAAATTTTGGAAGACTTTAAGACACAGATGTGTCATTTTTTCAAGCATCTTATATAATTCATCAGCCAAGACACCTGAGCCTTAAATCTTATATGTATGTATGTATGTATGTATGTATGTATATATGTATGTATGTGTGTGTTTGTTTGTTGTTTAGTCCGGGATCTCATTATGCAGCTCAGACTGGTAGTGATCCTCTTCCCTCTACCTCCCCAGCACTGGGATTACAGGGATGTGCCATCATGCGCAGTTTCAGGGATGGTAAGTGGCACAGTGGGCCTGGGTTTCCAGGGCCAGAACAGCATGTGGTAATGAGGATCAAGCCCGGGTCTTTGCATTTGCCACACATCAGTTGCTTAGACTGATGAGCTATCTCCCCAGCCCTGGGTTTTCCTTTATGGACTACATCTTATTACTGATTCAGTTTCCTTACTCATTATTAATTTGTTGATACTTTGCATTCCTACATAATTCATTATTGGCAGGTTCAGTGTGCCCATTAACTTGACATTTTATTGTAGATTATCCAATTTTGGGGGCTATACATGTTTAGAATAATCTGCCATTATCCTTCTCACTTCACCTGAATCTGTTCCATTGGCTTCTTTCTTATTTCTCATTGAATTGACTTGATTCTTCTCTCTATTTTGTTTGTTAGGACCACTAAGTTTGGTCAACTTGTGTTGCTGGTTTTTTTGTTTGTTTGTTTGTTTGTTTTTTCTTTTTGACAAACTACTGAGGTTGCTGATCTTTTCTATATTTTTATTTCTTTTATGATCTTTTTATTTGCTTCCCTCTAATTTTGGACTGGTAATTGTTCCAGTTCTCTGGGTCATAATGTCAAGTTATTTTAGTTTTCTTCCTTTTGATGGAGGTTTGGTGTAAATTTCCCTCTTAAAATATCTTTTGCCATAATCCAAGACTGTGGCATATTGTGACTTCATTTTTGCTTATCTTAAGCTATTTCTTAGTTCAGAAATGCGTTGCTCAATTTCCATGTCTTTGAAATTTGTCCTGATACCAATTTCTAATGCTACACTATGATTTATTGAGCCTCTCCCTTCCCTTGTGGTCTCCAGATCACTTTTTCTGCTTGTAGAGCTTGTTTGCCAGCACCAGGAAGATGGCTGGGGAGGAGTGGTGCAGCCTATTGTGGGATGAGGCTCATGATGTGGTTGCAGCTGTCTTCCTCATACTGCAAAACCACAGCCAGTAGATCCAGCTCCTCATACAGTGCCTTCACCTTGTCTACTTTCTCTGCATCCTTCTGCCCACAATTCTCCTGCAAGGTCTGGTGTTGCTCTGGAGTAGCTCACTGCAGACACTGAACCACCAGGAAGCTACATTTATTATCCTGGGTGTCAGTGCCAAACTTTCCCATCACACTGGGTTCCCCAAAGAGGTCAAGGAAGTCATGGTGTATCTGAAAGAACTCGTCCATCTCCATTAGGATCATCCTGGCATTGCTGTGCTCCTTTTCCACATCAGTGCTGGCCCTGGACATGGGAGCAGCAGCAGGCAGGTAGAAGGAGTAGAAAACTGTCTTGAACTTGACAATAGATCTGTACTTCTTTTCAGTGTATTTGTTGAGATCCACATGGTCCTGGGGGGGGGGGGGCGCTGTGATGATGTGCAGATCTGCCCAATTTCTGTCTGATAGGCAGTCTACAGGAAGAGCTCAGGCACATGCAGCTGGTAGGGCTGCTCCCAGGAGTGGAACTTCAGCAGGCAGTAGATACGGGCTTCCAGAAGGAGAGCATTATTACAGCATCCAAACCTATTCCTAGCTTCTGATACCAGCAGGCTTGTCCCCTCCATGTAAGGGATGAGTCCATTATATCATCTGTCACAAGGAAGAAAGCTTAGAGCAATTCCACACACCAGCTCCCAGTCAGTGCCTGCTGCACTGTCTGTGTCCTGTTTCCTTGGCTCCACCAGCTCCTGGAGTGCTATCAGCACCCTCAAACCCTAGTTGTATTTGTCTCTGATGGCACTGTATTCGAGCACCTCCTTGAGCCGGGCAATGGCATCTCCTATTTCTGGGTGTCTTGTGTTATCTTCAATCAGCACCCTGACAATCTGACAGAAGTGCTGGATGAAATTCTGCATTTCTTGAACATAAACATCACATTTCTGCTCTGCATTCATCCTGAGAGAAAAGAAAAGGGCTCTATTCTGGATGCTCCTCCTTCCTTACACAATTCTGGCTAGAGAAACTATTTAAAACAATTTGAGTCTTATTGAATTTAATAAGCTCTGTGTTCTGAGATAAGACCTATTCAGAAGAATATTTTACATGCACTTGAGAAGAATATGTACTTCTGCTATTAAATAGAATCTTCTGAACTTGTATGTTACACTCATTATGGTAAAGAAAATGTGTCTTAAACTTATTTAGTGTCTATTTGGAAATCTGGATGTTCTGTCCGTTTCTGAAAGTGAGGTGTTAAAATCATATTAAAATCTTTCTCTTTCTCTGTCTTGATCTATTACTAACCAACATGTGTTTTATATGTTAGGTGCTTCAAAGTGGGGTGCATATATATTTACAAATGTTGCACCTCTTGGTCAATCCACCCCTTTACTATTATGTAATGCCATCCTTTGTGTCTTACGGTTTTAATTCAAAGTTGACTTTATCTGGAGCATAGCTGCCCTACTTTCCTTTGGATTTTATGTTCACGGTATCATTATTAGGCCTAATTATGTCACCTTGGCTGCCTTAGGAACCAAGAAGATTCATAAATCACACTTCTGCTTAGTCCCAGGTAGGGTACATCCTAGTTCTCTAACATCTTCCACTCTGTCACTGCTCTCCCCCTCTGCTTCCCTGCCACCATGAATCAAACATCTTTGCTGTACCATGCTCTTTTGCCATGATGTTTCTGCCTTGAAACTAGCTGCTCACAGACTGAGCCCTTCTAAACCATAAGCCAAATTGAGCTTCTTCTCTAAGCATTGGATGTGTGGCTCAGTGATGCAGAACCTGGTAATACAGGTGGAATATAGTTCTCTATTCTTTATATTTCAATTTATGTTCATCTATAAAGGTGGGAGGAATCTATTTTATGCAACATTTATTTAAGCCTTGTCCTTCTTTTCTAATACACTCATCCATCTATGTCTTTTCATTGGGAAATTCAATTACATCCAAAGATAATTGTTCATTGAGGACTTAGTACTGTTATTTTGCTGTTGTCCAGTGGTTTGGAGAGTCTTTGGTCCTTTCTTCACTGCTTGCTCTCTTCCTATACAGAGTAAATGATTTTAATAGTGCTCCCTACTTTTCTATCATTTGCATAGCTATATAGGTTTATTTTTTGCTCTGAGGTTATTATGAGGCTTATATAAAACACCTTACAGTTATATTACCCTGCTTACCTGATAGTGACTTAACTTAATCATACACATAAATGATGACATTAACTCCATGATCTTCAGTCTTATTTCTCTGATGTCAGTAACAATTACATCTTTTTAATTCTATACATCAGTTAAGAAGTTACTATCACATTATTTTGAAAATCTTCCTTTTTAGCAAAACACTAAAGATATGAATAATTTGCATACCATCATTACAGCACTACCATCCTGTGACTATGACTGCATAATTATTTGTTAGCGAGTTTTAGGTTTCAGGAAGATAAAATTTTAATGAGCATGATTTGCATCTAATGAAATTCTCTCTCTCAAAATTTCTTAACCGAATAAATAGCCATTGGAGTCTGTTAAAAATGAGCTATCAAATATCAGACCTATTGTAAATAGGTGTGAAAGCTGGTGAGCTTTATTTCTCAGCTTGCTGGGAGAGAAAGCATACACCTTTATGTGAAGACCATATTGAAATGGATTTTGAAATAGCAGGACTTCTGGTACCTATTTTAGACAGTGAACAGTTGAGAACCTGTGGGTCTATTAAATGAAATCTGAAAGATCAAATCCTCATGCAGATTGGCAGCAGAAGGTTTCACACAGCTACTAAGCATGGGGGAGGGGGGTCTTTCCTGTGGCCAATAGCTGGCCAAGTTGTTCTTTGAAAGGACTGTTTCTTAAGCAAGTAGAAGAAAGGGACAAGAGCCCTTCAGGCCCACAGAGGACAGAGCAAACAAAACAGCATGTAGGGTAAGTGCTTTAGAGTAGTGCCACTCAGCTTGGGAGCACGGAGAGACATTTCTTCCTGTGAGATGTGGTGGGGGATGGGGAAGCACAGAAGCACAGAAGCAATACAATTAAACTGAAGCTTATAATGTAAGAAATCCAGTTGGAGGGACACAATGTATTCCCCAAACTCTGTCAGTGGTGTTTCCACAGGAAGAATTTTTTGCACAGGAAGAAATTTTCTCAAGCTTATAAGGTTTATCATACTTAAAAATTTCCATGATCTGTTTTTACTGTCCATGAGGGCCTTTTTTTTTTGTTTTAACTGAAAGTTGCTATTTCTAAATTTTGATGGGTTAGAATAATTTTCTCAATTGTATCTGTTTACTGGCTGAATGTAATTAGGAAATGGCTAGCTGTTTTAGAAGTGCAATTTGTCATGATAGCACTAACTCAGAGTTAAACTGATATTTGTATTTATTGCCACAAAGATGAAAATAGTTATTTAGAAATAATCTGTAACCCTGCTGCAGTCCAAATTGCAAGTGGAAATCAATAATTCACCGTCATACATCTTCCTGTACTTTGCCAGCAATTGGAGACAAAATTAACAGCACTCCTGTCAGCTTAGAAGAATGACTCTACCATGTTGTCCCTAGGGAAGATAGCACCGTTTCAGTCCCAGTGACACAAGCTCTACTTTTCACACCATGCTCCGGGAAGTTTATGAGTCAGGCATTCCCTGTGACTTTGCTCAGTCTATATTCTGGGAAACTAGTATCTGCATATAACTAATAGGTGATTTCTGTTTGCAATAAGAAGCCATGTTTTGGATTTATCAATACCAAAACTAAGTATAGTCAAAACAGCAAAGAGAAATTACAAGCTATAGAAGAAAGCACCAATCTTTTACCAGATCTGTAGATGAAAGCACATACAGTATCAGATGTCACAATTAATAACTAATTTTTTGTCATGAACAAAAAGCACATTAAAGATAATAAAAAATGAGCACCTATGGGAAAGATATAGAATGCATGCATGCCTAAGATGGCTAAAATATTGTGTGAAACTCCCCTGCTCTGTCCCTGTCTCTCTCTTTTTCCCTCACTTCCTCTCATGCCCCTTTTCTCCTTTCCTCATCTTACTGAAAGAACGTGGACCCCCTTATTTGGCTCATATTGGACACCAAGTGTCTCAGATGGATGAAAAAGCTATGAAGCTATACGATTTCTATTTCCAAAATAAATCATCTTTGGGAGAGAAAAGAGTAGACTCTCAAGCAGTTTCAAAATGACTTGAGGTAGCATGGAAAGGGGATTGATTGGGGGTTTGTCAAGGTATAGAGCGGAGCTGAGCTATGGATGGCTTGGTATAGACCTGGAAGCTTTTTATTTTCCACCAATGTCCAGAGGGAGATCACCCAGGCTTTCTTAGCTAACCAAGGTGTGGAGCAGAAAAGAAAAGGGGCAGATGATGTGGCATGAAAGCTATCACCAGCTACTCTTCAAAAATGTGCCCAGACTCTATTAATATTCCTCTCTCTTGGGATTCAAACACTTGATAATTTCAGCTTCTCCGCGCACAAATTTTCCATGAACTTTTTGAGAAATGGCACTTCTGTAAAATCAATTGCTCTCTGTGTAATTTCTTAGGGCTATGTGAGTATGGTAAAAATGATAGCCTAAACTTTTGAGAACTTTACACTCTTAAGGTCCAGCATTGCCACATAAATGACTAATTATCTATCTGTAAATTCAGGAGTGAGAGAAACAAAAGGAAACAGACCAAAGAGGCATGGACTGAAAGAAAATTAATATTGGAATTGGAGTTCTTGCAGAAAAGACACTTCAGATCATGTTATTCATCCGATATAGCCACCCAGGAGACTTCATTCCATACGTTCTATGGATGGGATAAATTATATTAGAGAAAGTCGTGTGGCCTCATTAATATATTAAGGAATTGTCAAGAACTGGAGGGCCAAATCCTGTTTAAGTGTGATCATATCAACATTGATTGTGGAGAACAGAATATTTGATTGAGCAAGCACACTATAACTCCATCCATCCATAGTATAGTGTACTATACACATTTATCACACAAGTAACTTGTTCATTATAGATTAAATGAGGTCCAGAATGTCAGATATCTTAGCAAAGAGAGAAAGAGAGGGAGAGAGATCCTCCTTTCCATAAATTCTTTTATTTATGTCTTTTTGAGACAGGGTCTCACTATGCAGTTCAGGATGGCCTTAAGCACACTTTGTAGCTCAAGCTGGTCTTGAACTCACAACAATCCTCCTGCCTCAGCCTCCCAAGTTCTGGGATTACCAACTATACTTTAACAATTGTTCTAGGTGATGGGGACAAATCAGTAAACTAAACAGAATGCCCTCCTCCTAGAGCTACATACAGGAAAAAGACACCAATACTAAGCAAAGAATAACTTATCATAGAATGTTTTTATTGATAATAAATTTTCATGACACATGTAAAAAATTTTCATCTACATGATTAGGTTGGTTCAAGTCAGTCACCTTTAAAACCAATAGGTACAAATCAAGATTGTGAAGCAAGCTGTTTGACACTCAAAAGTCTATTTTGCAACTGGTGGGAGATGCAAAAACAAAAGTTGTACACAGGTGAAAAAATTATGATTAGGTTTGGAGATAAACCCTTAAGAAGCCTGCCCACACACCCTTGGGATTTGAGAGAACTGATCCATGACCATTTGGCTTCTTCTAGAAGTTCTATACAGAACTGGGGAATTGTCAATTACATGGATACTGTAGAATCATTAAAGACTTCCTCCTTCGACTCCAGAGAACTTTGACTTTCTGTAGTTGATCCTATTCACAGTAGCCCCTCACCTATTGTGATATTATTAAGCAAACAGGGGAGAGAGTATGCCATTTCTGGCTTTGTTCTATGACAACTAAATAAAATAAAATAACACATTTGTCTTGAAGTCAACAGTGAGCTGTTCAGACAGACAGAACAGAACTCTGCATGCCAAGAACTTGAAGAGATGGAAAGTTTATCAAGGGGAATTCAGTATTAATTCCTCCATTAAAATATGTTACATAGACCTTTCCAAATCCAGAATTATAGCTCATGGTATGGAAGAAGTATGATTATCAAAATAAAAAAGAAGTCAGTGTGAAAGTCTGTCTTTAATGATTTTATCAGATAACATTTGCTTTCTCTGTCTGTGTTCCACATATAAGTCACCAAGATATCCATACTCAGGCAAGAACTTTGCTGCCCTCATTTGGACTGTGCATCCTAGGGTGCTTTGGCGGCAGGATGTCTGCTCAGAGAATATGGATAAACTCTCCAATGTCTACATCAATAAAAATAAAACAGGACTGGGGAGATGGCACAGTAGAATAAGTGCTTCCCTGGCAAGTGCAAGGGCCTGAGTTCAATCCCTGGTTC
>PVKA01005612.1:46324-58395 GCA_004027165.1 Ctenomys sociabilis | reverse complement strand
ATCCGAAGAGTTGCTTGTGCCCTAATCTTGGGTATAACCTTTTATTTAAGACTCTTCAAAAGAGTAGGACTAGAAATCCCATTCAAGCCGGCTATGCGCTTACTGGGAATTTTCCCAAAGATCTGGATACATTGTATCATAGTGATATATGTGTACCTATGTTTATAGCAGCACAGTGTGTGATAGCAAAATCTTGGAAACAACCAAGATGTCCATCACATGAGGAATGGTTGAAAAAGATGTGGTATTTCTATATAATGGAGTATTACTCAGCTATTAAGAATGATAAGTTTGAAGCATTTATACCGAAGTGGATGCCACTTGAACATATACTCATAAGTGAAATAAACCAGACACACATGTGTAAATATAATGTAGTCTCCCTAGTATAACAAGCGAAAAGCAGAAATACAAAAGGAAACGTACAACAACAACTAAAAACAAATGAGTCAGATAAGGCAAAGTGAATGGCATATGCTGCAGAATACTAATCAGCTTTTCTTCTGGATGGTTAACAACTTAAGTTCACAGAGCAAAACTGGAGAAATAGAAGAGCCACAAGGCCAGCCAACATTTTGGCCCTAGCCTTTCAAGGTCAGCAAAGACTCAGGACACAGGAGAACCTGTACTGCAACATCATGAAACTCAGTTGACCTCCAAATTTTGTGAACAAGGAGATTATGGAGCCACAGAGGAAAGAGATCGAAGTTCTATAGTGTAACTGGGGAGAGTCACATGGACAGAAAACTTTCTCTCAGGCTCTCCCAGAGAGCAAACTGGTCAAGCATTGGCTGTGACTCATCCACATGGATGACACAGACAAAGGATCTGCAGAATAAGGTACAGGACTGCAAGATAAACCCTGAGGGGACTTCACTGACCACACAAGAAACATAAAGTTCATGTGTTGGTATATAAGTCTTGCTCTATCTAGATCTTAACCATCCAGCAGAAAAGTATAAAAATGAAGTATTCATCACGGGGCCATAAGATTAAGCTGGACTGTAAATTGCTATGGTCAAAAAATTTCTTGAATAACTCACTATTGTTGTGGAATGCTGGACTGTGCTGGATTGTGTTGTTGAGTTCAAGCACCTAAGTTAGTTGAATAACAATGGAGTGCCCACCTTTGACAGGTGTAGACCAAGGGGTATAGAAAGAAAAAATCATGATGTGTGTGTATACACAGTACAGTTGGGATAGATAACGCTGTGCTTCTACATAATTCTATGAGAGGCAAGATTTGCACTAATGGTGGTTGGACAGGATATTATGTTGGCTTCTAGTACCACAGTTATCCACTAGGAAAATAATTACTGAATTTTTGACATAATTCAGGTATTAAAAAATAAGATAAGTAAATGGCTACACTGTTAATTTACTGATAAGAGACATCTGCTATAATAATGTCTGTAAATATAATATCATGTATGTACCTTGTACGATACCAAAACAGTATGAAAACAGTTTGCAATATATTAATTTATCGAATCTGTCTTGTTAAGGTGGCTTAAAACTGTCTGATTGATATTTGTACTTCAATAAAATAAAAAATAAATTAAAAATAAATAAATAAAAAACACAAATGTTGTGTTTTTATGTATCAGTTTAAATAAATTTAGACTGAGAAAGCAAAATTTTTTGGCTTTGTCTTGGATATGTTTATGTTGTATATGCTGAAGGTATAAAATATAATATTTTATAGACACTATAAAATTACCTCCACATCCCACCTAATTTATATATGTATTACCCTCCCATAGTTACAATGCTTGTATGATACAAGATGGCAGGTCTTGTCTTTTAGCACATTCAAGCTAATTACAGAAGATGTTTGAGGTGTGTTCATGCCATTTATTAATTGATCTTGCACAGAAGAAACCTTTGCAAGCAACTTGATAATGTTGCAAGCAATGTTCCCATAAGTTCTTCAAAAATGCTCACCTTTAATAAAGTATAATTTGTGGGTGCTTTTTAAAAAATTATTCTAAGGGCTGGCCATGTAGCTCAGCAGATTAAAGCCCTTGCTTAGGCAGATGCAGTAACCAAGGTTCTATCACTGGTGCACCTGGCCTGCCCACGCTGGGGGCACGATGAGATGGTGACTGACACGGGGCACGGCAGCACACGTCTGTAATCCCAGCACTTGGGAGTCTGAAACCAGGAGAATCACTATGAGTCTGATCTATTTAGTGACATCTTATAGACCCTGTATCAAAATACATTGAAAAAATCCTTTCAAGATATTTTTGCTTAATTCATTCTTTTCTTCTAGGACCACTATGACTTAAACTTTTGTATTTTCTCTAATCTAGTGAACTTGCTCAGTTCTGCTTACACTCCACTGACATATGAGTGGCATATTTTCAGCAAGCCATGTGATTCAGTACCTACAGATCTGTATCTGCGAATCTAATGGCAATGCCACACCTCCTAATCATTATAGATTTATGATAAATTCTTAGGGTGTGTTTGTATGCATCCTCCATGGGTAACCCTGAAATTATAAGGGACTGAATCCTAGAGTGCAAAGGAGGTACCACTGGGTTAATCAAGAACACTGCTGAAGATGCTAAACATGATCAAATGCTTATTTTTCTCTGTATAACCACCTGCACAATATCTGATCTATATTTCTATTTATTTTTTGCTGAAAACTTTTCCTAACTTCGAAGTATAGACGTCTTGTTGAACTGCATTATTTCTGATAGCCCTGCAGATGCAGAATCTTACAGAATCGCAGAGAAATGAAAATATACAAAAGTGAGGAAGCTCACAGTCACATCCATGCTCAGGTCTGGTCCAAGCAGTATTACTACGTCAGCAAAGGCTTCCCAGCCTGGCCCATTCTGCCCTTTTGTGCCTCTCAGTTTTTCTCTCCTTAATCTAGTTTTTTGGATCTCTGATTCTCATTCACTTTTCACTGACTGGTAAGACCTGAGTTTTCACTTGAAACAGTTATTGCAACACACTCCTCTAAGTCCTTGGCTCTACTTTTTGCTGGACCAGCAAAGATGTTCAAAGCCAAGAACTGATTGTGTCATTCATCACTGAATCCTCAAGCCGTAGTATTGCTATACAGTGATAGCCTTACCCTATTGAGCACCCACTCTGTCTTATGCTGCCCTAAATTATTTATGCATGCTCTTATACTTAACCAAACTTATAGGAGTTGTGATGAATATATATATATATATATATATATATATATATATATATATAATGATGATTATATGTGTATATATAATGATTATATATATATATATATAATGCATGCTGATTATATGTACATATTCTTACTCTTTCAGCTTTGAGGATGAGATGTCTGGAGCATCAGAAAGACTCTTTGCTCTCATTCTGTAGCTTTTAAGTGCTGGCCCTGTCAGAGAACACAGGTTGCTTATCATGAGAGATTGTTCACTAGAGTTCTCAGTCATCTTGTGGTCTTTGGAAGCATTCAGTGCAGGTTAGTTTCATTCGTAAAGTCAAATTTATCCATTATCAGTTATTCCTATTGAGAAATCAGTGGAAACTCTTAGCTAAAAAAAATTGGGTCAGTGCAGCCTAGATTTCTCCTTTCCATTCTAGCTGTCTTTCCAAAGAGAAACCAAATACCTTGTGACTTACTATGAAATTCCCTTGCTTGTTATTTTACCAGCAAAATTATTCTTATCAAGTGGGCTTGAAAAAACAGTTGAACTTTAAACTGTGTGTCTTAATCAAACCTATCATTTAAGTATACGCTCTCCTCATGTGTTTAAAGAGCACATATCTTTGTGGTCCTTAAGATTATCAAAAGGTCACACTGAGATAAGTTATGAATGGAAAGAAAGAAAAATGGCACAGAAAAGCTCATAGATTTGCAACAGGGAAATAACACATCCTGCTGTTCAATCATTCAGATCAGTGCACAGTACTGGAGGTTGGTGAATGGAAAAAGGGCAGTACTCTAATTCCTATAAGTGCCTCTATTTTCAGGAATGAAAGGGCAGAACCAACACCTGATCCATCCAAGAAAGCCTACAGTGTAGGGAAAGACCCTGTCTAAAAGCTGGTTCCTGCTGCCAACCCCCGATTCCCCTGAGCAGCGAAGGTCTTGTCTGAAAGGAATGGCCTCTTGCTATGACAAGAGCTGGGAAGAATATCACAAAGACAGGAACCGAGTCTTCTCAGTTTCTGTCTTTCCCTTCCTTTTGCTGCCTTTTTAATTACTTTTGCCCCAGATCTCCTAAGGATACTTGGCTCAGACATTGTGACCACAGCCTATAACCCCTGTGCCTGCCTGAAGCTCTGCTCATATGATAAGTTGACATTTGTGACAGGAGTGGATGTCACCTGGCTGTCTCCACCTATCAGTACCTAGGGAAATCACTCACCTGTGATTTGGAGAGTTACTAAATACACCTTGTGGGTTATGTAAGATGTTTGGTTTCTTAGCTGTTTGTTCTGGGAATAAAAAGAATTTAAATAGAGCTATATATAATAAACTATAAATAATACACATTGATTTAGTTTCACTTTTTTCTTCATTCACTATCATTTCTGGTTTCACCAGTGCTTTTGAGTTGTTTTCTCTAATTACTCATGATGTGTCTATGTATATGACATAATTCTTTTGGGGGGGGTATCAGGGATTGAACTCAGGATTGGCAGGCAAGTGCTTATTCTACTGAGCTATCTGCCTGGCCCCAACGATATAATTCTAGTTAACTCCTAACACCCATTTTTCTTTTTGTACAGAGAAAGTCTAACTGTAAGTGTGATTAATCAAATAGTTAGTACATTTTCAGACTCTTATGAAGACATGTAGGAGCACATTTTATTTCAGGTCAATGGGATATGAGAGAAAAAAGGCCATGAGCACCAGCATAGTGCCTCTTTCTGCAGCCTAGAATATGGAAGTGGGGGACAGCCAGCTCTGGGGGACCATGGCAACACTCCCAGGAAGCATGAATGAACCTCACTCCTTAGTTCTGCACAATCGCCCTGCAGGACGTGTGTGTCCTTCCAGGCTTAGAAGGGGTAAACTGAAGTATTGTTATGTCAAGACTGGGTTTTGGGGCATTATTTTGAATACAAACAAGCCTCTTAATACACGCAAGCACCATGAGTATCATGGTGTGATCTTATCCACTGGGTCGGTCACCCACATACTGGAGGTTTTCTGCAGTAATTGATCTCTTGATTTGCAACCGTATTTTTTTTACAGTTGTTAGCAACCACATTTACACAGAATTTCCTTCACCCTGATACTCAGGCTACAATTTTTTTCAGACAAAGGAAGCAATATTTGTTGGCATGGACCCACTAGCAGAGCAGCTTCGAAGGATGGAAGCTTCCTAAGTGTTCAAATGGAGACACACAGGAAGGTCTTTCCTACTACCCTTTGGAAATGTAATCACTCCACTCAAGTTCTTTGTTTTAGGTAGCAATGCCAACAAAAAATCAAAACAATAAAGAAGGGCTATAAAGTACAAAAACATCTGCAGGCAGCCCACCCATTCAACATTTCTTACCATAAGCTTGTGTCCATTGTATACAACAATCATTTATTTTTCTCTTAAAATGCTTTTAAATATAGGGAAAATATCATCAAAATTGCCAGTAAACTCAGCATCCAGGGTTCATCCTTGGTAACACTGCAGTTCGTATGCTTTCATTTAATTTCTGCCTTTAAAAAATAAATGTTGTAATAATCAATGTCATGATCAAAAATATCTGGAAGGGCTGACCAGGTAGCTCAGTGGACTACAGCACCTGCGCAAGCAAACCACAGCGACAGGGCTCCGTCCCTGGCACCACGTGCCATGCTGACTCTACCCCTGCAGAGGTGGTGATTGAGATTGGGCAGGGCGCGGTGGCACATGCCTGTAATCCTAGCACTTGGGAGGCTGAAAGCAGGAGGATCATCACAAGTCCAGTCTGCGTAGTGAGACCCTGTACACCCTGTACTAAATACTTTAATAAATAAATAAAATACTAAAAAAAACCTTAAAAATATTTGGGCTCTGAGCTGGGTGTGGTGGTGTGCACACTATGATCTCAGCACTCTGGGAGTCTGAGGAAGGAGGATTGTTTCACCCCAGCTTGGGAAACTTAGCTATTCACTGAGAGCCTATCTATAAATAAATAAATAAATAAATAAATAAATAAATAAATAAATAAATACTGAATAGGTATGACTTGATATACAGTAGTTAAATTTGAAGGCTCTGGATTCAATTACCAGTCTCTCTCTCTCTCTCTCTCTCTCTCTCTCTCTCTCTCTCTCTCTCTCTCTGTTTCCCCCCCCCTCGTGCCCTCTGCTTTGTATTACAAGTAATATAACAGTCAGGTAATGGTAACTGCTGTGACAAACATCTCCAGATGAAATGAATAATCCAGCAGGAAGGGTCTCTCTCACTTAAGCCAGACTTCCAGGCATCTGGAGACTTCAGCAACTCAGAATCCTCCCACCTAGTGGTCATATTCTATTGGCTTTAAACTCCTACACTGCATTCTCTCTAGCTGAGAGAAAAAGCAAATACAGTAGAGAACTGGAGGATCTGACAGGAGAGGTTGGCTCCAGGATTAAATGTGGGCTTTCCTTCTGCCTACATTCCATTTACTGAAAACGCAGATGGAAACACCTACGCATAAGAGAACAGTAAGGAGAATGAAGTGGTCTGCTCAATAAGGACATGGAACAGCTGCGCTGAACCTCCATTTCCGACATCGTATTTTCCCGGGTGGTAGAGTGTATATTTTTGAAAATGTAACTTTAAATGATTACACAGAGGACCCCCGCCGACTGTGTTACTCATATCTCTGGCTCTCAGATTCCTGACTGTGTACCCAGGATCTGTTTCTATTTTTGAAAGCATCTCATTAAACATCTGGGTGTCTTTCAGTTTCTTGTTTTCACTCCCTCTTCTTGAGCCTATCATTGCAATGTTTGTGACAAATTTTCCACTCTAGACCTGAGCCTGCAAAGAACTAATTAGCTCCAAAAGCTTATGTGGACGTGGGCTAATAAGGAGGAGAAGGAATATTTGGAAACTGCCAAGCTATGCCCCTTCTCTTGATTGCAACAGCCACAGATTTTTTTCTTGAACATCATTTGTTCATTGCTTACCAAACATGAGGATCTGATGACACAGACCCCACCATCCATTCAAAAGATGTGAATTTAACCTATATCTGATTGATTAGAACATAATGACCTTTATCCCCTGTTAGTTATTTCAAAAAGGGTAGCTTCTGTTTGAGGATGGTTTCAACTCAGAGCAAAGCAAAATAGACAGATTCCTAGCGTTAACCTTTTGGAGTCTGGCACTGTGTAAACATGAGCCTGAAACATACACACAGATTTTTTTTTCCAGTATTGTGGAAACTAATATATTATAATCTGCACAGATATGTGTTCTTTCACGAAAATCTTAATGCTAAGGATAGAATGTATGATTTTTAATGTCTTATCTATTATTTTTACACCCACTTTAAAATAAATTTTTGAAAATAAAAAAAGGGAAACGGTGAGATAGCTCAGTAGAATAAGCATTTGTCTAGCCAGTGCGAGGGCCTGAGTTCAATGCCAGGTTCCACCAAAAAAAAATAAAATAAAGTAAAAAAAATATAAAGAACAGGGAAAAATTGAGGTTTATTGGAGGGAAGAGTTAATGTTCTACTGTTTGATCAATCTTGCATGTCTATATCTGATAATCTGAGTAACAAATGTGATAATAACAATGTGCAATATAACAACCACTGTTAATTTTCTATACTTGTTTTGAAATTCTATACTATTTTTATTGTTTTATGTTGCTTTGTTTTTATTTTTGTCTTTGTTCTTATTTTTGTTCTTTTGCTCTTTAAAATAAAATAAAAATAAAGGTTAAAAGCAGAAACAGTATTACTTATTACTAATATTAATATAATTAATATTATATAAAAATAATTCAAGATGTATTAGTTCCATGAGATGCTACTCAAGGAAAGCAGCGATATCTTAGAAACAGAGCAATATATCAAAAGAGAAACTATTCTGTAAAGCATTTTCTTCTTTTGTTTTTTAATTTTATTGAAGTACAAACATCAATGAGACAGTTTTAAGATACCTTGACAAGATGGATTTCATAAATTAATACATTGCAAACTGTTTTCATAATGTCTTGGTATCGTAGAAGGTCATACATAATACTATATATTTACAGGCATTATTATAGCACATGTCTCTTATCAGTAAATTAAGAGAGTGTAGCTGTTTGCGTATCTTATTTTTTATACCTGAATTACATCAAAGATTCAATAATTAATACTTTCTACCTTGTTATTTCCTAGTGGTTGTCCATAGTACTAGAAGCCAATATAATATCCTGTCCAACCACCATTAGTGCAAATTTGCCTCTCATAGAATTATGTAGAAGCATGGCGTTATCTATCCCAGCTGTACTATCCATACACACACATCATGATTTTTCCTTTCTATACCCCTTTCCTTTGTCTACACTGGTCAAAGATGGGCACTCCATTGTCAATCAACTAATTTAGGTGCCTGAACTCGATGATGCAATCCAACACAGTCCAGCATTCCACAACAATAGTTATCTAAAGAAGTTGTAGAGGATAGCCAGTTACAGCTAAACTTATAATAATGGTCCCGTGGTGTATACCTCATTTTTATATTTTTCTGCTGGATGGTTAAGACCTAGATAGAGTAAGACCTATATACTAACACATATACCTTTTGTTTCTTATGAGGTCAGTGAACTCCCTCAGGGTTTATCTTGTAGTCCTGTACCTTATTCTGTAGATGCTTTGTCTGTGTCATCCATGTGGATGAGTCACGGCCAGTGCTTGACCAGTTTGCACTCTGTGTGAACCTGAGAGAAAGTTTTCCCTCCAGGCACAATATAGAACTTCAGTCTCTTTCCTCTGTGGCTCCATAATCTCCTTGTTCAGAAAATTTGGAGGTTAACTGAGTTTTTTGATGTTGCAGTACAGGTTCTCCTATGTCCTGAGTCTTCGCTGACCTTGAAAGGCTAGGGCCAAAATGTTGGCTGGCTTTGTGGCTCTTCTATTTCTCCAACTCTGATCTGTGAACTTAGATTATTAACCATCCAGAAGAAAAGCTGATTAGTATCCTGCAGCATATTCCATTCACTTTGCCTTATCTGACTCATTTGTTTTTAGTTGTTGTTGTACATTTCCATTTGTATTTCTTCTTTTTGCTTCTTATACTAGGGAGACTATACAATATTTACACATGGGTGTCTGGTTTATTTCACTTATGAGTATATATGCAAGAGGCATCCACTTCAACATAAATGCTTCAAGCTTAACATTCTTAATAGCTGAGTAATACTCCATTACATAGAAATACCACATCTTTTTCAACCATTCCTCATGTGATGGACATCTTGGTGGTTTCCAAGATAGTGCTGTCACAAATTGTGCTGATATAAACATAGGCATACATATATCACTATGATACAATGTTTTCAGTTCCTCTGGGAAAATTCCCAGTACTGGGATAGCCAGCTTGAATGGGATTTCTAATCTTACTCTTTTGAGGAGTCTCCACACTGACCTTCACAATGGTTGTATCAGTCTACATTCCCACCAGCAGTGGAGAAGTGTTCCCTTTTCCCCACAACCTCTCCAACATTTGTTGTTGGTTGATTTCCTTATGATAGCCATTCCTTATGGAGTGAGATGGTATCTCAGTGTTGTTTTTATTTGCATTTCACAGATGACTAGCAATGTGGAGTATTTTTTCATATATTTATTCGCTTCTTTAATTTCATCCTCTGAGAAGTGTGTATTCGTCTCAGATGCCCCTTTCTGAATTGCATCTTTAAATTTGAGTGCCCTGTTATATCTTTGTTCTTTATATATTCTAGACCGCTGACCTTTGTCCAATTGCTTATTAGTTAGGATTTTTTTCAAAATTTGTCAGTTGTCTCTTCACTTTGTTGACAATTTCTTTTGACATACAGAAGCTCCTCAAGGAGAGTTGATCCCAGTTGTTGATTCTTTCAAGTGCTTCCCATGTGAATATATGTTTGTTCATGAACTCTTTACCTACCCCTGTATCTTCAAGAGTTCCTCCTACTTTCTCTTCCAGGAGATTGAGTGTTTCTGTTTTAACGTTTAGATCTTTAATCCATTTTGACTTTAACTTAGTGCATGCTGATAGAGCTGGGTCAATTTTTAATTTTCAGCATGTACAAAGCCATGTTTTCCAGCACCATTTGTTAAAGAGGCTATCTTTCCTCCACCGAGCTTGTGTAGCCCCTTTGTCGAAGATAAGATGGCTGAGTGTTTTCGTAGATGCCTCTGCATCTTCCAATTTATTCCACTGATTCTCAGGTCTATTTTGTTGCCAATACTATGTTGATTTTATCACAGTGGCTTTGTGGTATAATTTCAAGTCAGGAATAGTGATGTCTCCTGCCTTGTCTTTATTGGCCAAGACTGCCTTTGCTATTATAGGTCGTTTGTGGTTCCAAATAAATTTTAGGATTGATTTCTCTATATCTGGGAGGTATGTTGGTGGCAGTTTGATAGGGATTGCATTAAATCTGTACAGCAATTTTGGGAGTATGGCCATCTTCACGATGTTGGTTCTTCCTATCCAGGATCATGGAATATCTTTCCATTTTCTGAAATCCTCTATAATCTCTTTTCTTAGGGTGTTGTAATTTTCCGTGAGAAGATTTTTGACATCCTTGGTTAAGTGAATCCCAAGGTATTTCATTTTCCTCGGTGCTATTGTAAAAGGTATTGTTTATATTGTTTCCATTTCAGTGTGCTTGTTATCTGTGTAGAGGAATGCTTTTGACTTTTGAGTATTGATTTTGTATCCTGCTGTGCTACTGAATTTCCATATCAGTTCTAGTAGTTTCTTGGTGGAATTTTTGGGGTCTTCCAAGTAAAGTATCATGTCATCTCCAAATCGTGATAATATAACTGCTTCTTTAACAATTCTTATTCCCTTTATTTCTCCCTCTTTTCTAATGGCTGTTGTTAAGGATTCCAAGACTTTATTGAATAGGAGGGATGATAGAGGACATCCTTGTCTTGTGCCTGATTTAAGAGTAAAAGATTTCAGTTTTTCCTCATTTAAGATTATATGAGCTTGGATTGTCATAGATGGCTTCTATCCAGTTAAGGTACAGTCTATCCATTCCAATTTTCTGTAGGATCTTGAACATGAGTGAATGTTGGACTTTCAGAGAAAGCTTTCAAAAGCTTTCTCTGCATCAATTGAGATGATCATGTGGTTATCACATTTCAGTCAATTAATATAGTGTATTACATTTATAGATTTTCAAATATTGAACGATCTTTCAATCCCTGGGATAAATCTTACCTGGTCCTGGTATCTGATCTTCTTGATTATTTGCTGTATTCTATTTGCCAGGATTTTGTTGAGTATTTTTGCATCTATGTTTATGAGAGGGAGATTGACCTGTAGTTCTCCTTTTTGGTTGTGTCTTTCCCTGGTTTTGGAATCAGTATTATACTTGCCTCCAGAAATGATTTTGTGAGGACTGTTTCCTTTTCAATTTCATTGAAGAGTTTGTGGAGTGTGGGGATTATATCTTCTATAAATTTCTTGTAGAATTCAGCTATGAGACCATCAGGACCTGGACTTTTCTTT
Source organism: Ctenomys sociabilis (assembly GCA_004027165.1). Lineage (NCBI taxonomy): Eukaryota > Metazoa > Chordata > Mammalia > Rodentia > Ctenomyidae > Ctenomys > Ctenomys sociabilis. The sequence goes on along the minus strand of PVKA01005612.1, from coordinate 46,751 downwards.
GTCGGTAGGCTTTTTATTACCTTTTGTATTTCATTGGCTGTTATAGGCTTATTGAGAGTTGTTTTATCTTCTTGATTCAGTTTTGGTAATTTGTACCTTTTGAGAAATCTGTCCATTTCTTCTGTGTCTTGTATTCTGTGAGTATAAAGATTCTTAAGGTAACTAATGATAATCTTCTGAATTTCCACTGGGTCTGTGGTGATTTTACCCTTTTCATTCCTTATTGCATGTACTTGAACTATCTCTTGCCTCTTTTTGATGAGGATGGCTAGAGGCTTATCAACTTTATTTAGTTTTTCAAAGAACCAATTTTTTGATTTGTGGATTCTTTGCACTGTTTTCTTCATCTCAATTGAATTAATATCTGCTCTAATCTTTATGATTTCTTCCTGTCTTTGCACTCTGGGTTTTTTTTTTTTTTTTTTTT
>PVKA01005612.1:29712-46224 GCA_004027165.1 Ctenomys sociabilis | reverse complement strand
TTGATTGCTAAGTAGGGTGTTGTTTAGTTTCCATGAATTTAGAAGGTTTTTCTGGTTTCTTTTGTCATTTATTTACAGTTTCATTCCACTGTTGTCAGATAATATGCATGGGAAAATTTCTATTTTCTTGCATATCCTTACACATGATCTGTGGTCTAGTATGTGGTTTATTTTGGAAAATGACCTGTGTGCAGCTGAAAAAAAATGTGTATTTAGCTGTGGTTGGGTGGAACACTCTGTATATGTCCACCAGTTCCATTTGTTCCAAGCTCTGGTTCAGTTCTGCTACTTCTTTGCTACTTTTTTTGTCTGGTTGATCTATCTTTTTGAGATAAGGGTGTGTTAAGTTCTCCTGTTAAGATTGTGTTCTTAGACATTAGGTTCTTCAAGTCCATTAAGATTTGTCTTACATAGCTGGGTGCTCCTGTGTATGGTGCATAGATATTTATGAGTGTTACTTCTTGCTCTTGAATTTTTCCCCTGACCAATATATAGTGGCCTTCTTTGTGTCGTTTGATCATTGTTGGTTTGAAGTTGAGACTGTCTGAGAACAGAATTGCTACTCCTGTTTTTTTCTGAGGTGCTGGGGCATGGAATATTGTTTTCAATCCTTTGACTTTGAGCCTATGAATGTCCATTTGAGTTAAGTGTGTTTCTTGTATACAGCATATTGTTGGATTTTATTTCCTAATCCACTGTGCCAGTCTATTTCTCTTAATTGGAGAATTGAGTCCATTTATATTGATGGTTATAATTGAAATGTGCTGACTTATGTTTGTCATGATATTTGCCTGGTGTTGTTTACTGCTTTGTATCCTGTGTTTCATTTTCTGTCCTGTTTAGTGGGTTCCTTCCATTCTTGAAAGAGAGTTTTACAGGGTATAATAGTCTGGGCTGGAATTTGTTTTCGTGTAGGACTTGAAGAACTCTGCTCCATGCTCTCCTTGCCTTCATTGTTTGTGTAGAGAAGTCAGCTGTATTCTGATGGGTTTTGCTTTGAATGTGATCTGCTTCTTCTCTCTAGCAGCTTTCAGTATATTATATTTGTGTTGGATTTCTGAGATCTTAACTATAATATGTCTTGGTGTGCTTTTACTTGGATTGAAGTTATTTGGTGTTATGTATGCTTCGGTGACCTCAATGTTGGATTGTTTCCGCGTATTTGGGAAGTTTTCTGCAATTACTTCTCCCTGAATTCTTTTTATGTCATTTGTATTGACAACTTTATTCTCGTTGATAACAATTATTCTCACATTGTTCATCCTTGTGTCATCTTGTAGGTGATGGATTATTTTTTCCTGCATTCTCATTGTTTTTAAGAGATCCTTTCTCATGTTTTTACTAGCCACAGTGGCGTCTTCAAGATCTGAAAGTCTGTCTTCGCTTTCACTCAAATAGTTTTGTAGACTCATGATTCATATTTTAATCCTTCTATATCTCTTTGACTGTTTTTCCTGCATTCTATTTCTTTTCTGTATTGCTCATTCAAGGAATCCATCATATTTCTGATCTCCTCAATTTTTTTATCCATGTCTTCTTTAGACATAATTATTTATTCTTTTTTCTGCAGTGTTTCTTCTAAGTTTGGTTTCCTCTATATATTTCTGGACGTTTTTCTGTATTTCAGATGCTATGTTTTCAAAGAATTCTTTTTTTTCAAAGAATTCTTTTTTGATTTCAGAAATTATTTCTGCTTTGGGTTCCTTATGACCTTTCTGCTGTTGTGTCTTTGCTTCAGGTGCTGTTAATTCATGCATTTCAGCTGGAACAGTGCTCTCTGCACTTGTTCTGGGTGAGCATTGTTTTCCCACCCAATGTTTCTGGAATTGATTCTTCATTTCAGATACTATGTATTCAGATATTTCTTTTTTAATTTGGGGAATTACTTCTTGTCTGATTTCCTCTATACCTTTCTGCTGTGGTTCCTTTGCTGCTGTATGTGTTAATTCATTCATTACAGCTGCGCTAGTGTCCTCTGCCCTTACTGGTGGACTTGATGTCTGGGATTTCATTTTCCCCCTTTTCATTGTCATTTTGTATAGCACTGACCTTTGACCTTTGGTGTAGTGCTTTGGTGCAGCTATAACCTTTGCTTGTTATGAGATTCAGGTGCCAGTCTATTAAGTTTGAGATTATCCAGGTATGCCTATCCTGGATCTAGCTGTTGTGTTCAGTTCCTTTTTTCTGCTGCTCCTGTGCTTCCCCTCTGTTGGTTCCCTGCTCAGGTGAGCACAAACCAAACTGGGATGCAGAGCAAGTAATGAAAATTCCCACTGTCTTGGCTGGCTTTGGAGCAAGGATCTGGAAAATTGCAGGAGTCAGCTCTCCTGTGTCAAGCAGGTTGCTCTCTAGGTGGGTGGGCCTGGACTTTTGTGGGTCTGCTGGGATCCCAATATGATAGTGGATGATCTTATTCACTGGGTAAGCTGTACTGGGTCAGCCAGCCTGTGCTGGGTCCGGGTCTACAGGTGGAACCCGAGAAGGCTGGGAAAGGTCCCTCTGGCTCAGCAGGCCTGGAGTCCTCACTCACAGACTGGGTTGTGATGGGTTTCAGGCTTTGGGGTGGGACCAGGGATTGCTGAGGAATGTCCCTCCAGTGTGGCAGGCTTGGAGTTCTCACTCCAGGCCAACCTGCACTGGGTCTGGGGCCATGGGGTAGGATCAGCAATTGCTTGGAAATGTTTCTCTGGTGTGATGGGCCTGGAGCTCTCACCGGTTGAGCCGTGCTGGGTCTCGGGCCGCAGTGGTGGGGGGACAGGGAATCCCTGGGAAATGTCTCTCTGGCACGGCGGGCCTGGAGTTCTGTACTCACTGAAGTTTGATGCCTAGGGAATCGGGGAAATTCCTACTCACTCAGTAGGCTTTAGGGCAGGGGACCTGGGAAAGTGCTGGTGAGTGGGTCCTGAGTTTCAGGCCGGTCACTGGCTTGGAGGGCTTTGGCGTGGGGATCTAGGTGGCACGTGAGAAGAAGCCAAAGGCTCTCCCTCAGACTCAGCACACACTCACTGATCTGGGAAGCCTTGTGAGTCGTGCAAATTCCCACTCACTGGGAAATCTTGGGGCAGAATCCGCTGGAGTCAGCCACTGTCTCAGGCTGGTCACTCGGGCTGGGTGGGCGTGGGAGTGATGGAGGAAGATAAAAAGCATTTTCAATGAGGAAATCATTAAAATCAGAAGAGTAAAACAAAAAAGAAATCAAATGATGAAGAATAATCAAAATAAGAGCATTATGGAGAAGATAAAGATTTAAAGCTTATCCATCATTTAATTCTAATAGTATGGAGCATTTGTCATGATATCCCTTTAAGCATGAGTGGGCAAGCCTACCCAGTGGAAATAGGTATTTCATGGAACCACTGTGGCTATAGTTTTGTAAAGAGTAAGCTTAAAATGTTGAAATACCAGTGGCCGGGAGATGTCTTAGTAGAATAAGTGCTTGCCTGGCAAGCACAAGGGCCTGAGTTCATTCCCCAGTTCCACCAAAAAAAAAAAAAAAAAAAAAAAAATTGGAATACTAAAAAACAATTGTTTAAGGTCCAGTGCTTGTTGGGTCTGAACAGAAATCGTGTATAGACTCAGCTACCAAATACCTGAGGCAAAGGCAGTGATTCCCCAGATGAAGATTTTAAACTTTTAAAAATATTGTTATTTATTTGGTACAGGATATTGATACAGTGATCATTACAGCTTGGACTCATAGTGATCCTCTTGTCTCAGCCTCCCCAGTACTGGGATTACAGATGTATGCTACCACACCTGGTTTCATTGGCCAGCATGGCACACTCAGGAATCCTAGACTAGCATGGCATCCAGTACCACGGATCAAATCCATATCGTTGGGCTTGCCAAGCATGTGCTTAGGCCGCTGAGCTAACTCCCAAATCCCCTAGATAAAGATATGATACAGCAAGTAGATTGTCCAATGTGGATGTCTCAGTTTTTAAGTGCTGTTTTGGGTCCAGAGATTAAGGATGCTTTCTTTCTTGCATAGATATCTAGATGAAAACCAAGCAGCTTATACTTAAAATCTAGTCTACTATCCATTATGCTGCTTAAGTACTGACACAATTGATGCGAGTTGAGAAAATTCAATAATTATTTTTCTGTTATCACAGAGGTTGTAATTTTACCCTGCTGTGATGGAAAATATCTTGATTCCTTACAAAGCCTACAAGTTGGCCTTGTACTTTTGGAAGTGCTTGGCAGGGTCTACAGTGAGAAAAGAAAGCATCTGAGAAGCTGTGGAGCTCAGGTGCTAAACTATCTGGTGTGCTAATGCGAATATTTATTGATTTGCTCAAGGTCATTTGTCTGAATGCTGCTTCCTGAGGGGGAGATTTTTTTCCTTAGTCTGGCTTTAGAGTGATACACCTACAAAATACCAAGTATTTTGTGGAATTATACAAGCTTTCTCTGGACGACTCTGTCCCAGGAGGAACAAAGCTGATCAATGTTTCTGACATTATACATGTTGAAAAATTCAAGCAGTATTTCTGTCCTCTTTGAAATAACTTTCAGTAATATTTAGGTTGTGTTTACCTCTTCCTATTTTTAGGTAGATAATTAGACAGCAGCAGGCCTGAGAGAAAAATTGAGAGAGTTATACAATAGTAACCACAGGGGCCAGCCAAATAGCTCAGCTCCGACTTGCATGTCATACCACCCCCGTGCGGGTGCCCTGAGACAGCAATTGAGACTGGGCACAGTGGTGCACTCCTGTTATCCAGCTCTTGGGGGCTGTAAATAGGCATATCACTAGAGTCCCATCTAATAGTGAGGTCCTGAACACCCTGTGGAAACCTCCCCTAAAATACAGAAAAGAAATAAAGTAAAATAGTTATCAGCTAAATAAAGGAAGAGTTGGATATAGAGTATGTTTATAATTAATCAGTAGGTCTCAGAAGTGAGAAGATCCCACAGAGCACAAGGACATCTCAAGGCTATGCACTGTGCATACTCCTCCGCATACCAGGCCACTAGACCATTTAACTCCAGCACGATGCATGCAGCATTCCTGCTCCATGAGTGTACATCTCAATAATGTTGGGAAGGGAAGTATTCATTAAAGTCTCTCCTGCCTTGGATGGGGACTTGGTTTATTTGTTTATTATTTTCTATCAAAATGTATCCTCCATAATTTTCTTACAACAGTAAAACCTCTGAGGAATCAATGAGCACTTAAACTGGATAGAAAGATATTTTAGAATTTCTAAATAACTTTTAAATCAAAAGCATCACAACTTCCCCAGCTCCCAAGATCCCAAAAGTAACTCTGCATAAATAATAATGTGTCCAAATCCTCCCTTGGGCACTGCCAGCCTTCTCACTTGAGGGCATGACTCTGTACTTTACAGTAACTGCTATCTAGTTTTCATGCAATGTGTCTTGAATGTTTTTCTTCATGAAGGACACAAAGAACACAGGAAAGTTAGTGGCTGACTCTTTCCTGCACCACAATCCCACAATCCCGTTTCTTGGTGTCATCTCCTAAAATACTCTTCTGAATCCTTTATCAGCTAGGAAGCTTGGATTGAACACTACTAAACACTAAAAATCCAGGGCAGAAAATAAGAAGGGTTTTGGTACATAAACAGGAAAAGTTTGGGAGTAGCAGGAAGTGGATCCATGGAGTTTGGTGTGGAGCCTTGTTTCCTTTCATAGTTATTTTAGCTCTATTATGGCTGGCAACTTTATCCATAAATGTGTCCTTATGGTGGCAGGATGCTTATAGCTAGATCCAGGGAGAACTGCCTCTTTATTGGCAACTAGAAAGATAAGCTATATTTTCTTTAACAATAAATAAAACCTTGAGCTTCTTATCCATTGGTGTAGATTAGAATGGAATCCTACAGTCAAAATAATGTGGGGGTGGGGAGATGGCTCAGTAGAATAAGTTCTTCCCTGGCAAGCACAAGGGTCTGAGTTCAATCCCCAGTTCTGCCAAAAAAAAAAAAAAAAAACAAATGCAATGCCTTGTTTGACTTAAGCCAGGGTGACCAACACTAGTTACTGGGAAGAACACTATCATGACTGCCCAAACTCTCTTGGTGGAACCCTTTTGGAGATGGGTTTGAATGTTGTCAGTCAAATTTCACAACCACCACACAGGAGGCAGTGAAATGGAAAGTACTGTAGACAATTTAGGATGTATCTCAAACCTGGCAAATCTAGCTATTCATTTCTTGGCTTTTGTTACTCATTTCTTTCATCCGTCAAAGCTGTAAATCATGGATGTCCAGCATTTGACTGTCCTCCTCTTCTCATTTATATCCTTCGGTTCATCTCACCATGTGCCACGACATAAAATATTGTCTACTGGCAAAAGATGTTCAAGCTCGTGATGTACCACTGAACTTTGGATTCACCTAACCCTTTCTTTTAGTTCAATGAGAAGAAGGTTTTAAACTAATAGTGGTTAGACAAGATATCATGTCTGCACCTGTACAACTACTACAAAGACAACAATATACAATGTATTAATTATTGTAACTACTACTAACCTGTTTTGACACTATCTCATTGATACTTTTTTCTCAATAAAGTTACTAAAATATAAAAAAGATTCATCTAACCCTCTATTCAAATAACATTTGTACTTGCACACCTAATAAGCAACTCACGCTTAGTCCGTCCACATAACTGCTCATTTCCCCACATGAACGCTTCTACCTCCCATCTACCCTAGCCATCCAGCCTTATCAACAGCACTGTTGCCTGTCCAAATGCTGAATTTCTAGAAATTGTCATTCAGTCTTCTTTTCCCTTACTTAGTAATCCAAGAATATCTTGTGAGCTTTTCCTCCAAACTACTTTGTGTTTTGTGTTCCTTTCTATGGCTGTTGCTCCACTCCCTGCACTGCTATTCAATGAAGATTGCAGTTACCCACCTAGTGTCTTACTTGTCTTACAATCTGTCCTCCAAAGGGAAAATTTATATTTTTGTTGATATTCAAATCATATTTTTTCACTGTTCTTTAAAATCTTATAACAAATCCTCATTACACAAGAACACTTATTTGGAGCTTAATTTTCCTCCATAGTTTATTTTCTTCAGCTACATTTTATCTAGTACAACTCCTTGTGAGCTCCAAAACCTGACTAGGCTCATTCCTACACCAAAGAGGGAATATTTCCAGTCCTTCTGCTTGAAACTATTGGCATGGCTGACTCTTCCACACTTTCAGATGCCATGTCCTGCATGCTGTCCTCACTAGAAGGGGTAAATTGGTATTCTGAGCTCCTACAAATTTTCAGTGTCCCCATTCCCAACTGTTAGGGGTCTTACTGTTAACCATCGCTGCCACAGATGCCCTTACTTTCAGACTTGTCCTTAGCCCTCTTGCCTAAGTAGTAGAATTTCAAACACTAGTAAGTATCATGCAACCAAAGAACCTCTTCCATCTTGGTGGGATTGAATCTCTGGAGCAGTCCAGCTCCTGATGAAATCATCCTGAAGGAATCCAGAGCAGGGTTTGCATCCCTGCTTGCCTTTGCAATGGTAAAGCTTGACTGTCAACTTGATTGGTTTGGGAACTGCCTGTGGGATTAGTAAAACAGCTTTTTGGTGTGTCTAGTCGGGTCGTAGAGGTGTGGCCTTAGAGTCTGTCTTGAGGTCCTGGCCTCTTCCTATTTTGTTGTTGTTTCCAAGTTATATGTCTTGACTTCCAATAACTAAACAGTTTTATTCTGTAATCCCCTTCCGCCATGAAGTTTCTGCTTTTGAGCCAGTCCACCATGGACTGTACCCTCTGAAACTGGGAGTGAAATAAACCACTTTTTCTTTTAAATGGTATAATTTAAGCATTTTTGGTCACAGCGTTAACAGTCTGACTAGTACTGCTTTCTTCTACTGGCCTTCCCCCCCGTCCCAGTTCCTCTCCTCCTGAAGTATTCCTTAAATATATCATCCAAAACTCAGGATCTCATCCCACTGACAAGCACTGTTCAGCTTATTTAAGAGCCATCCTCAGCAAAACTGTCCTGACAATGCAATCCAAGGCAGAAGCTCAGCCTTCTATTGTCCTCTGTGTCCTAGCATGCATCCCATGGGTGGAAAAATTGACAGTACAAATGGAATGTGGGCTGTATGCCTCAGTGAGGGAGGACATGCTTTCTCTTTCTGGACTTGGATCTCTTCAGGCTGCCAACAGAGAGAAATTGAAGTTTTTGAGAAGGAAGCAGATAAAAAGGGACAGGAGTACCCAGGGACATGGTGCAAGAGTAAGGTAGGGAGTAGCCCTGGACCAGACCAGAAAATAAGCCCAAGGAATGCTGTAAGAGATAAAAACATAAAGGAAGCCCAAATAATTTCACCTTTAAAACTACCAGCTGGGATAGTCTCATGTGAAAATCTGTGTGACAAGTTAGCCTGTGTTAGCCACTTTCTCGTTGCTAAGATTCAATGCCAAGTACTCACAACTTAAAGGAGGAGATGGTTATCCATGGTTGGCCTGGCCCAAGGCAGAAGCCAGGTGGCAGTGAGGCATGGTAGAGGAAAGTGTGCTCCATCCATGGTAGCCTGGAACCAGAGAGAGAAGAGAGGGGTTGGTGACAAGAGTGTACGCTTTGGATCACACCTCCTATGACCTACCTCAATTAGACCTTACCTCTTGCCAGTACTTTCAGCTACTGAACTCATTAGCAAATGAATGTATTGATAAGCACAGTATGTTCAAGATCTGTTCACTATGAAAAGTCCACATAATTGAGCCACTTCAGCCATATGAGCCATCTGGGCAACATGACAAATATAAACTATCACAGCCAGGAGTGACCCAAGGATATGTTAACTCTCTAGTACCTTATGTGACAGCAGCCTGGTCAGGGACTGTGATAGATGTAGAAACCCAAGGGAAATTCCCTGACAGGAAGCAGGACCTACAGGTAGAAGTAGACTCTCAGATTTAATGTTCAAGGGATGTTAGAGCCCAGAAGCAGAATAAATTAGACAGAGGCTAGTTTACTTGATTTTCAGGCAACTTTTCAGTATAACATATTTTGCTGACCTCACATTAAGTAAATTCTTAAATAGGTACATGATTAAAAGTGACAGCTATACTTTCTGCCTTGCTTAAAATTCTTACTCTATTGAATATCTTCACAGAGTGTTCTGAGTGCTATTAAGCAGAGTAAGATAAAAATTGCACAGTGGAATAAATCATCCTCTTAAATGATTAGAGAAACCAGTCACACAGCCAAGTACACTTGTTTTCTGGCCTTGTCTCCCATGTTTATTTTATTTCTTGCCCTTTGATACAGGACTTCTGCCATCTGATCCTTGGGAGATTTAACAAGTCTTGTCAGACATACTCCTTGTCAGCAGAATGGCCTTGCAATGGCCCTGTGATATTTTTCTTTTATCTGGATTTTTTTGTTCACTCTCCCACTGCAGACCAGATTTTCACATCTCAGCATTTTGTGTAACAGTGGGGTCAGATGATGGCATTCCTTAGCACCTTAGAGAAGATGCAGGGACACCAGCTCCAACACATGATGGCATCAGTGGAGAACCTCTCATTACCTACAGGAAGGGGAGAAATGAAGAGACTTATAAGAGAAAATGCTAGGGCTAGTGAGATAGCTCAGTGGTCCAAAAGCCTGCTTTGGAAAGAGCAGGGCCTGGGGTTAGATCCCTGGCACAGCATATCATGTAAGCCCAGCCTCTGGGTGCTCGGAGTGATTGAGTCCAGGCATACTGACACACACCTGTAATTCCTATTCTTGGGAGGTTGAAAACAAGAGGATTACTGTGAGTCCTATCTGCATAGTGAGATACTGTACCAAACACATAAATTAAAGAAAAGAGAGAGAATGATTTGGGGTTAAGAATAGAACATGATCTTAAAAATTGAACACCCGAGAGACTCAAGATCAGAGGGAAGTTTTATGCTCTGCATGGTGCTGTAAAATTTCATATTTTGAGATTATGAACTTATGTACAAACAGAGCTATTGTAAGATATACTTGGTAAATATGAGGTCACACTAAAGTTGGGTGGAACTCTAACCCAATGTGACTTGTATCTTTACAAGAAAACCAACTGAAAGAGACTGATCTATGGCACAGGGAGAGTGCTGTGTCAGCAGTAGAACTATGATTCTATAGAAAAGAACAACCTGAATCTAGTCTGAAGCAGTTCCAGCACCTTCAGAGGCACAAGACTCACCCTGCCAACTCACTGATTTCAAATCTCTGTTCTAGAGCACTTTGTTTGTGATATTTCATTCAGGTATCTCTAGGAAACTAGCACAAACAAGGTCTGAGTTCGCAGCTTTTGGATTGGTCATTATACCTTCCCATCAGTTGGGAATTTATTAGGTAGGGGACATGGTATTGGGCACTGTGCTAAAATATGATGAGACATGAATTATGAACACTGCCTGCAGTTCGTTATTAGGAAACACAAATTTAGGTATGAAAAACAAGACAATAGTAAGCAAGACATATATAGAAGCAAAATAAATAGTACGTAGCCCTAAGTAGGAAAGGCCAGGAGTATAAGAATTGAACACCAACTTTACTCCTCAGCACTGCCTTTCTCCCCAGCCCCCAGAGGGTTGGAGAGACACCCACCTATGAGAGTGCATTATGGAATCTGCATTTGGGGGGATCTGGAGTTTTTTCCATTGTCAGTCCTCTTGGCATTTATTTAACTTGGGTATTTCATGTTGAAAAATAACTATTGGCTTGTACCTGAGTTAGCACCATTTTTGGCTCTTTTAGGGGTATAAAAAGAAAACCGGGTCTTGACTTTTTCTAATTTGAGATAAACCAGACTTTTGACCAACTTCCACTCTCTTTCATGCAAAACTTTAGTGTAAATATCAAACAGTAGAGAATGGCTGGGGCATTTTGGAAGTATGTAGCGTATACAATATGTACAAGTGACAACAGGTCAGTATCGTCAAGATAACCTGTCCTCCCACCCTGAGCATCATTGAGTGACCTGCTCACCTTCAACCAAATGGAGAAACTTGATAACATTGCATGTGCTTGGCACCTTCAACAGACTTACAAGGCTTAAGATCAAATTATCTTACTTTTTTTTCACAGTTCAGTGATTGTGCATGGCCATGTCTGCAGATAAGGGTACTTAAAGCAAAAGCTTTGCTTGTGAATTGTCAGAGGAGTGATGTAAAATCAAGTCGAAAAATAATAAAATAAAATCAGATGCTATTTCACTGACTTGTCAACACTTACAGATTGCAGTATTTTTGGTAACCTAGTTCTACTGTTTTAGAGCTAATTTTTAATGCAAGTACCTTGAATGTCCCCCTTTACTGACAAAGAATGAGTTTTAATTCTAAAAATCCTCTGGAGACCCATCAAGTTTTCATGCATGTTTCTACTCACACCATAAAGACCTACACTCTATCAAATGGAAAGAAAGAAAATATGTGGGAAATAAGTTTAAAAACTTACAGGAATATAGTCAGAAGTTTAAGATGAATCTTCCATTCAGGTAATGCTACTGTTCCATGGGTTCAGTGTATTGCATTTCTGAAGGGAGGCATTAAACTGGGAATGCTGTTAGAATAAACATTCCTGTACATATGAGAAAGAAAACAAAGCCAGTATTTACATTTTGTCTTCTATTTGTGTATAACGTTGATAATTAATACTGGATACTAAATGGGAAGAAAGAGAGAAGCATTTTCATGATAAATGTTGTGCTCAGTTCTTTGTATCCAGAGTTGTGGAAGTCAGCTACCAGTGTTTCACTCAGCGATGGAATCATTTTGCAAGGCACATTAAGGATCACTCTTGCTTCTGTCCACACATTTTAATAATTTCCTTCTTCTGTGGTGTTTGACTTGTAAGTCAGTGATGTTAATAGGCAAACTTTTCTCTTGACAGCCAGAAAAATCCAGTTACATGCCACCTGCTCTTTTGTCTGCTTTGGTGCTGCTATATGGGGTCTGCCTCTGTTCTCTTCCCACTCTTGTGTAACATTCAGTGAGATGAACATAATCATCTAAGACCCTACTTGAAATTATTTCAACTATTAGATAAAATCTGAACCACTTTAGTGTGACCTCTAAGGCACTGGCTGGGCAGTTTATTCATTTATCTAGATTCCAAGCACAATTATACCCACCACTTGCCAATTGTTGTCTGTTAATACATGTTAAAGTCCTGAGGAAATGACTCACTTATCCTTCCTGAGCAAAATAAGATACTTTTACATGTAAATGCTATAGTTTTTAATCCACTCATCTGTTGATGGGTGTATAAGCTGCTTCCAAGTTGTCGCTATTGTGAGTTATGCTGCAAAAGACATGGGTGCCCATGGATCACTGTACTATGGTGCCTTTAACTATTTGAGGGAAACAACTAAAATTGTAAATAATTAAAGAGCAAAACAAATATAGTTAATAGGAAAGGATTTAGAGCTTTTGCAAAAGGAAGGAGGGCAAGAAATAGAGAGAAAGTAGTGGAAAGGGATGTACAGAAGAATGATGTTGTACAAATACCTCACAACTCTTCACAAGGAACGGAGTCCTTATGTAAAGCAAATAAGATATACAAATTTGAAAACTCCTAGGCAAATTCCTAAATGCAAATTGTGACAGCTAGTATTTCAAAAGGGTTCTAAAAACTTTTACATGTACGCTTATGTAAGAAATGTTTGCATTCATCTCTTGCAATGTGGAATTTGAATTTTTATACAAGTAAAAGATTCTGGATATATGAATTTAGCTTTCATATGCACTGATGACATTCTTTTTTTTTTTTTTTTGTGGAACCAAGGATTGAACTCAGGCCCTTGTGCTTGCCAGGGAAGCACTTATTCTAAAGAGCCATTTTCCCAGCCCTCTGATGACATTCTGTTACCTCTGTTTAATTCTTTCTTCATTGTACTTCTCAAAAACTGAAACCACATCTCATTCATTTTGCATTTCCATGCTATAACTACAGGCAAAAGAGCTCAAAAGATGTTGAATAAGGAAGTGAAGAGATAAGTAGAATGGCTCTTGAAAAGTATTCTAGTATTTTACATTTAAGCTCAGTTGATTAGTACTTGTATCTATTCAATGAATTCTTCTTGGCCGCTAACATTTATATGAATTTTAACACTAAAATACTCAAATGCATATAATCTTTTTGACCTTGAGACTTCTGCATATGCCATGTCCTCTCTCTGACCCTCTCTCCTTTCTTTTTTAATTTAAAACATTTGTTACAGTAAAAGACACCTTGACACTAATCTACCTCAGAAGGTCACAACACTCTCCTTGACTTCAAACAAATATACTCCTTTTCTTGACCATGCATTTTTACTGTTTAAGCTATTTTTAATAATTTTATTGGTGCATTTCAAATATGCCTAATGACCATATTCATCATAGGATATTAGATAAAGATTTCTTAAGTATGGTACTAAAATTATAATCTACAAAGAAATAAATTGATAAATGTGTTTCATCAACATTTAAAAACATTCACTGAACATGCTTACTATCCCAGCACACAGGAGGCTGAGGCAGGAGGATTGCTAACCCAGGCTACCTAGCGAATTCAAGGCAGGCATGAACTACATAATTACATAGCAAGTTTATATATACAATAATAAAAATCTGGAAATGTGGAAATGAGAAACAACAAAGAACAAAAAGACAATAAAGTGAGGGAAACATCTGAAGAGCACATATCAAATAAACAATTGGTGTCTAGAATCTATAAATACCTGTCAGAGTACAACAACAGGAAATCAGATACCAAGTTTAAAATGGTCCTGTGATCAGCTATGGTGATAAAGGGGAATGAAACTCCTGACCAGAAAGGTACCTGGGGAGAGTTTGTGTTCCCTGTAATAAAAAAAAAAATGAATTTTAGTAACAGATGGAGGCTAAGAGCAGAATATTTATTGGGGAAAAGAAAGCTTCTTCTGTCTGAAAGAGGACAGAAGGGGGACCTGAGCGAGTTGGCTCTGTAAACTGTCCATTCCAGGGATGTTTATAGACTATGATGAGGTGCGTCTAAGGTGGAGAACACAGGAGCTTGTTTAGGGGGACATGAGATGGGATAAAACTATGGTAAACCAACGAGATTACAAGCACTGTTCTCAGGTAAAATTGATTAAATCCAGTCAAGTGGGAAGTGAGTTATGTAGCAAGTGACCATGAATATGGGACAGGGTCTCTTTCTGTTGGGGGTTAGGTTACTGACTCTTTCAGGCTCTTTCAAGGTATTGGATACCTATTTAGAATATCAAACCCTGACTCCCATCCCTAGGTAAGTATGTGGCTACATTTGCTGACTCTTTTGCCTTGAGGTCTGGTCCACAGGGGAAGTGTTTTCCATATTGTCTCTTTGAGAGCCTATCCCTTTCTAACTGCCTCTAATATTTCTTGGGCTTTTTTTTTTTTTCATGGAACCAGGAATTGAACTCAGGACCCTGCACTTGCCAGGCAAACACTTATTCTACTGAGCTATCTCCCCAGCCCTGCCTCTAATAGTTCTGTTTGAGGGCTAGGTCCTCAAAAAGACAACAGGGAAGGTGACTTTACAACTTTGGAAGAGACGGACACTCCCCTCTGTAGACTGGACCTCAAAACAAAAGAACAAACAAATGTAGCCACATGCCTCCCTAGAATGGGCACCAGAGACTGATATTCTAAATAGGTATCAGTCACCTTCAAAGAACCTAAATGAGTCACTAACCCAATGTCCAACAGGAAGAGATGCTGTCCTGTATTCATGCTTACTTGCTATAAGACTTGCTTCCCCAGTTGATTCCAATTTAATCAATTTTATCTGAACAATGGTGTGTATAATCTCTTTGATTGACCATAGTTTTGTTCCACCTCATGTCCACCTAAGTGAGTTCCCATGCTCTCCACCACCTTAGACCTGCCTCACCTCTTGGTTGTACTCTATAAAAGTCCCAAGAAGAGACAGCTTCCCGGGGGCCACCCTCCTGTTCCTCTCTCAGACAGGAGCTTTCTCTCCCCCAGTATATGCTGCTCATAACTTCTATTTGTTCCTAAAATTCATTCTTTGATTTTAGAGAACACAAACTCATCCTAGGTATCTTTCAGAACCAGAGTTCCATTTTTTTCCCTATATCATTTGGAGGCCATCCACTGACATCATCTTTCCCCTATAACAATAACATCAACAGGATAATTATGACTATAGTTATCCTGTATTCATAATGACTTCCATAAAGAGGATAAAGATAGGGTCCAGGGAACTTCAGCATCTCACATACCATTGATTTGATATTTTGAACAGCTACTGAGACATTAGTAGAAGGACCTGGAATGTAATAAGCTTTTTTTAAGCTTGTAATTTTATAGACTTGTCAGAACTTTTTGCAGGTCAATTAGCAGAGACTTCTTAACTGTGGGGTTTAATCCCTTTGATACAGGGAGAAAAACTGATCTCAGGTGGGTGACCTCCAAATGATATAGGGAATCTCCAAATGGCATAGCGAAAAATCTCTCAAAATGACCTGGATAAGCTCGTGTTTTCTAAAACTGAGGAATGAATTTTAGGAACAAACAGAGGTTATGAGCAGAATGTATTTATTGAGGGAAAGAAAGCTTCTGAGAGAGGGACAGGAGGAGGGCCCAAGCATGTAGTTCCCCAGGAAGCTGTCTCTTCCAAGGACTTTTATAGTGTAAAACCATGTGGGGCAAAGGTGGAGAAAATGGGAACTCACTTAGGTGAATGTGGGGTGGAACGAAATTATGGTCAACCAATGAGATTACAAGCACCATTGTTCAGGTAAAATTGATTAAGTCCAGGACCAAATGGGAGAAGTGAGTCACGTACCAAGGGGCATGAATGTAGAACAGGACTTTATCAGTTTGCCATCCAGTAGTAGTCAGGTTAATGATTCTTCTGGCTCCCTCAGGGTGATGGTCAATCTTGGATACCAATTTTAGCGAAGTTAGCACTTGTTTGATCTTTGGTCTTTAGGTCTGCCCACAGTGGGGGCATCCCTCCCTCCCACAGTTGTAAGGTATCTTGTCTTCTGTTTTATCTCCTTCGAGGGCCTGGCCCTGTCTGACTGCCTATAATATTTCTATCTAACTCAGCTGCCTGCAACACCTTTGTTATCTTCCACCAGCCATTGCATATTGTCTCAAACTGGCCAACTCCATTATTACTGAGGACACATGAATTGCCAGACCTGGGGAAAACAGTGAGTACTCTCTGGTATGCAAGTGGGGCCACTGGCTAGATAACTACTGACAAAACTGCATGAGCATCTATTAAAAGTCTAACAGTGAGCCGGGCGTGGTGGCACATGCCTGTAATCCCAGCACTCAGGAGGCTGAGGCAGGAGGATTGTTTTGAGTTCGAGACCAGCCTGAGCTGCAAAGTGAGTTTAAGGCCAGACTGAACTGCATAGGGAGACCCTGTCTCAAAAAAGACAAAAAAAAAAAAAAAAAAAAAAAAAAAAAAAAAAAAAAAAAAAAAAAAAAAAAAAAAAAAAAAAAAAAAAAAAAAAAAAAAAAAAAAAAAAAAAAAAAAAAAAAAAAAAAAAAAAAAAAAAAAAAA
>PVKA01005612.1:0-29612 GCA_004027165.1 Ctenomys sociabilis | reverse complement strand
GATCTAGGGAAACATGACGTTTTCCCTGCTTCCCAACTGGCTTTCCTTCCTGTAGGCTGTTAGTATCACTTTTTTCTTTTTCTATCTAAATTTCCATTCTGCATACTTTCTACCATGAAATATTTCCTGAGCACTTTCTATCAATGGAGACAAATTTATTTCTGCTAACCTTCTTAATTTCTGCAGCTTGTGTCAGATATCTGGGCCCACTGAGCAACACATAACTTTTGGCTTTAAGGCCTCCTGCTCAAGGAACTTTAGGACAGCTTTTCAAGAACTGCCCTACCTTGGGATGTGAGGGCAATAGTGGCTTAATTTGAAGTGAGCCAAGAGCTTCCTTATGAGAAACTAACCACTATCTCAACCCACTAGGGAGAAGAAGCTGTACCCTGCCTCAAGATGAGAGGGCCATATCCCTGGTCTAGCAGGGTAAGGGCAATTTTCCCTGTAGTGGGTTTCCTGACATGATTAGATGATTAGCTGGGAGAGGAAACATCTTTGAGATGAGACAGCCAGAGTCTGGAAATACTGGTACACACCTGTAATTCCAGCTCTGGGGAAGCTGAAAGCAGGAGGATCATAAGTCCAAGCTCTGTAGTAGACTTTGCAACAACTAAATACACTATGAAAAAAATCAACCCTACCCCAGGAATGTGAGGATAGCTTTTTAAAAAATATATATTTAGTACAGGATATCCAGTGTCTCACTACACAGTTCAGGCTCAGTGATCCTCCTGTTTTCAGCCTCTCACATGCTAGGATTACAGGTGCATGCCATTACTCCTGGTCTTCATCCTCTCTTCTTGTCATGCTCAGTGAAGTTAATGGCCATCTCATGTTGCAAATCACATCCAAGGGAAAATTTCTTGACCCATAAACTATGTCAAGGGCTCTTTTTGAACTTAGTGCAGGACATAACTTCTCTTTTATAGCATCTACCATATTTAAAGTTGATTTTTCTGTTCACTTTTTACTATCGGTCATCCATCTAGTGGTAAGATTTCTCTGGACCTAGAATTTGATTAGCTTTCCATTCTAATCTACGGTTTTCCTAGTACCCATCATATAACACATTCTCAATGAAAATGTATTGTTCATTGAGTCAAACCAAGTACCTTATGGGATCAAAAATTTTCATTTAATTACTGTAAAATGACTGTTATGAATTCAATAAGGTAGAACCAAGTTTCCCCTCTGCTACTTCTTAGTTTGGTATCAGCTTGAGTTTCAACATTCTCATCTATAAAATGAAGGATTTAGAGCCAGCAAGGTAGCTCAGGGTACTAAAGTGCCTGCTTAGCCAAGTTTATGCAAGTGCACAGACTGCAGTTCAATCCCAGGTACCAAATGCAGAGCCAACTCTACCCCTAGAGTTAACTGAGACAGCCAGAGTCTGGGAATACTGGTGCACACCTGTAATTCCAGCTCTGGGGAAGCTGAAAGCAGGAGGATCACAAGTCCAAGCTCTGTAGACTTTGCAACAACTAAATACACTATGAAAAAAAAATACACTAAAATGGAGGATTTTCTATTTCTACCCCCTTTCTTTCCAGAATTCTAGAACTCTATTCTTATAGGTGACATCTCTGAATATTTCCTTTCTCTTCCCATCAGCCATTCCCAAAAGCTGGTAATCCACATGGTCAGCTTTAGCCACGGCAATGACCCTACTCCTCTGGTACCAAATCTGTCTTAGTTACTCATTTCTCATTGCTGCGACAAATACCTGACACCAAATGAGGGAAAGAAAGGTTTATTTAGTTCGCAGTTACTGGAGTGTTCAAGACATAGGAGGAGAGGCTTGGACATTGCTGTGTCCAGGATGACCCTCTTCACATCTGTAAGAAAGCACAGGCTGTTTTTATACTTTTCTGCTGGATGGTTAAGGCCAAAATAAAGCAAGACCTATGTAACAAGAATTGTATGTAATTGTGTCTGATTAAGGTCAGTCAAATTCCTTCAGGATTTATCCTGAAACCCTGTACTGCACTTTGTAGGTCCTTTGTGTTTGTCAGCCATGTGGACGATCATGGTCATTGCTTGACCAATTTGCTCTCTGTGAAAGCCTGAAAGAAAGTTTTCTCTCTATGTGACTCTCCTTAGGCACATTCTACATCATGATCACTTTCCTGTTTGGCCCCATAATCTCCTTGACCAGAAAATTTGGGACACAGCTGAGTTGCATGATGTTACAGTACAGGTTCTCATATGTCCTGAGTCTTAATTGACCTTGAAAGATTAAGGCCAAAATGTTGACTGTCCTTGGGGCCCTTTTTTTTCTCTAATTTTTGATCTGCAAACTTAGGTTGTTAACACTCCAGAAGAGAAGCTTATTGTTATTACCAAGCAACCTAGGCTGTTGAGCTTAACCTCACTATCTGTCTGAATATCAAACATCTTAGGCTTAACATAGAACAGGTAGTTTTCATCAAGTATTGATATGTTAAACTTTAAGTCTCTACAAAATATAACATAAAAAATTTAAAATGTTAAAATATATTTTTAAAATAGGCATAAACAATTATATATGTTTACACATAAGTTTAGAAATCTAACCATATAGAGCATTGTAGCAGAACAGTCCCACAACAGTCCTTTTCCTGTCTCCTGCCTTTGTTCACCACTCCTCTCCTTTTTAAAAAAACATCTACCCAAGAGACAGCATGGCAGCAACAGGTGTGTCATGATAAGCAGCACCTATTCAGAAGACCAGAATGACAGGAACTCAAGCATGAACCTACTATTACACATGGCCATCTTCAGGGCAGTTGCTTAGTTCACAGGTATCAGCATATATAGTTAGTCAGGTGAGAATCCTTACAAATTAACTACTAGATTCAAAAATCTCCTAAAGATTCTCAGGATCATTGCCTTACCCATTTTGTACATATAATTGTATGGCTTTGTCTCTGTCCTACAAAGCCATGTTGTTATGCTGAGCTATAGAAGACTCAAGTCAACAACTTCTGACATTGCCAGAAATATGGAAAACCCAATACTATTATGGACTACCGGATTATTTTGGAATATTTTGCTGAGTTCACACACCTATAATATTTAAATGACAAAACTAAACAAAAAAGTGATACAATTGAATGACCATGTTGTATCTGTATATTCAAAATAGTTAAGATGGATATACAGCTACATTCTCTTAATTCAAGGGAGGAATCTGTTCTAATAGTGTTTGTAAATAGAATATCATGTCTGCATCTTGTACAATGAAAGAACACTAAGAAAATAATAGGCAATGTATTAATTTAAAAAAAGAAAAGAAAAGCAAATAACATATGTGCCATACGGTTACCATCACTGCTCCATACTCACTAAATAACTTAACAGGACAATTCTTATTAATAATTATTTAGTAATAACTTGTAAGAAACAACATGTAAATGATTTGCATTTAAAATTAATTTAAGGGGCCGGGGAGATGGCTCAGTGGAATAAGTGCTTCCCTGGCAAGCGCAAGGGCGTGAGTTCAATCCCTGGTTCCGTCAAAATAAAAAAAAAATAAAAAAAAAAATAAAAAAAATTAATTTAAAATCTTTCAAAGTCAAAAAAATTCTATAAAAACTACAGGCTAGCCAGTTTAATGGCTGGTGCCTCTCTGGCCCCACCCTCGGGCCCTGCCCTGGTCCTCTGGCCCCGCCCCTCAAGCCACTCATTGCTCCTCCAGTCACATCTGCCCCACAACTTACATGAGGCTTTGGGAGGAAAATAGACACAAAACGTAACAGGTGAGATGCGTTATTATAATTTAGATCCATGGTTTTCACATGAACTTTCTGACTCACTGCAGGATACTCAGTTAATAAATAATTTTATAAGATTTTAAAATTCAGAATTCCATCAAAGTATGCAATATGTTCCCAAGAGAGTGATAATGGACAATCAACAAACAAGTTCATTAGGAAGAAAGAGGTTTCTCCCATAGCATGAATTAATGATAATGATTTAAATGATTTAAATCAATGGCTATTTTTTGAAATATCAGTAAAAATGAAGATTTAAACAGGAAACTTAATAGGTCTCTAAGAACAATTTTAACATTGAAGTTTACTTGACGAACTCAGTAATTCATCAAAGAATAAAGTCAGAAAAATCTTAGAGCTATAGCTTTGCGATGCATCTTATCAGTCTGATTTTACAAGCCACTGAGCTGATCCAATTATTTTATATTGCAGGTGGGGGAGCGGAGACCCAGAACCATGACATAACCCGTCTTGATGTTAAGAAGTGCCACGTGTAGGCTCCAGCCACAGAAGCTCTGCCCGGAACTGGAGGTGAGGTGCTGGGCCTGGAGACGAGCCATGTGCTAGTTCGCACGCTGCGTGTGTGGGTACGTACCCATTTTGCTTCGAGTCTCCTTTGGCTCATCCTTGGAAAGACCCTCACAGACTCGGCCAAGGTCTGCTAGAAGAATGACTTTCATCTGTGACATTTACCCTCATGCCCACTTTTGTTGGCTTTGGGCAGAAGAACTTCATTTGGATTCATAAACCTGTTCACAAACATATATGATTCCTCCTTTACCTTGACTTTATAAAATAAGAACATTTCCCCAAGACTACTGAATTAACTTTAATGAATTCTAAAGCTGTCAGATGTCCTCGAACATCATCACAGTGTCTTCATTGCCAGCTAAGAGTTTAAAAACTGAATAAATGGAAAGACTGGAGGACTGTAAGATGTGTGCTTCCTGGGGGGTAAATGTCATTTCTGATTTGCCTAGTTTTGTGCTTGATACTATAGATTATTGCATGAAAATGTAATAGAAATCTATATGAAGACTCTGAGAGTAAACAAATAGTGACATTTTACCTTATTTGCTTTAAATATCTTTCCAAGTTAAAAAAAAATTTACAAATTTGAAGTTTTACATGCTTTGCTAGTAGTTTCTTTATCTCTCGCCAGATACAAGAAATTTCTGTCTATCTTTCCAGCCCATGCCTTTATTGTTTTACTACAGAGTATGCAGCACATTATTATAAGTATGTATTATAGTATGTAACTAGGAGTATTAGGAGTATTTTATAGTGCTCATTATTTTCCACTTGATGTATATCATATACAATTTATAAAATATAAATAGAAAAGTATTGTAAGCAATTAATTTGAGCAATGCAATAGTGGTAAAAAAAAAAAAAAATTCCTTTAGATAGTGTCCAAAATAGCCTGATATGAAGAATCCTATACTGAACATCATATTTGAAAAGTTAATTTATTGTATTTATTTGATGGCTTGGGTAAAAGAGGACAGGGAAATGGCCCTTTTTGAATGCTTACTAAAATTCGGGGTAATGTGCTGGTCACATTATGTAACCATTTTAATCATCAGTCCACCTAAAATTGGGTACTAAAATGCTGCGTTATAGACAGAATATTTTTTTTTGTTTTTTGTTTTTCTTGTTTCGTTTTTGTATTGAGGACAACGTGTATAGGGTGTACAGGGTCTTGCTGCATAGATTGGTCTCATAGTGATCCTCCTGTTTACAGCCTCCCAAGTGCTGGGATTACAGGTGCACACCACCATGCCCAGTCTCAATAACCATTTCAGCATACCCAGGGGGCAGGGCCGGCAGGACAAGCCCTGGCCACTGCACTCTGCCAAAGCAGGCGCTTTAATCTGCAAGCTATTTGGCTGGCCCTTATTATATTTTTTAGCCAAAATATTTGTAGGCTCAGAGAAATTAGGTGATTCCCCAAAGCCACACAGATATTTATTGGCAGTGGACTTCACTCGAGAAACCATAGGACAGGAGCCAGACAGGGCTGAGATCCCAACCTCACATCTCTCCTCTGGGAATTCAGGTGCTGCCTTTCCTGTCCCTTGGCTCCTTCACTTATAAAAGTGAGTCTACAACAGTATGCACCATGAAAGACTATTGTGACAATAAAAGATATAAAAATAGAGAATGAACCAAAAAGCACATAGCCACTTTCCTAACAAAGGGCACCAGAAGAGGTCTGTGCCTTTTTATAGGCAGTGCTTGCCTGTGCAGTGAGGCATCTGGAAGAACAACCCCTCACACTCTGGGAAATTCAAGGATTATCCAGCACAGACCATGTACATTAATAAAACATGTTGTCAAAATAGATTTTAAAAACTAGAGAAATTTTTTTTGTCTGCTTTTGATAAAAGCCAAAGGTTTCAGTCAACAAAATATAAGCCCACTACGGGATGCCATGTCAGGGTATGCACTGGTTAGGTGACTGAATGCACTCTGGGGAAACCCTGAGGAAGTTTGGACATTTCATGGGAGCAAACTCTAATGAAGCATTAGGCCAAGCTGCACAAAAAGTGTCCTTGACAGCACCTGAGTGAAAACTCAGGTCTGAGATACTGGATTAGGGTGGAGACGGACATGAAAAATTCTTCCAATTGCATGACTGTCCAAAGATTAAATCTCAGCAGCAACTATTTGTGGTTAAAACTTAAGGAGCCCACATTACACAGGTTATAAGAAACATGTGGGTGGAAAGCAACAGAAATTCGAAAAAGAAGTAGAAAATGTGCTTAGACATTAATATGGCCCTATACTGCCTTTGGTAGATTTGGATTTACCCTATGACCTAGATTTCTTGTAGTGTTTGGGGGAAGGGAGGTATATGAGGCTAAAGAAAATTTCCTCACTTAAAAATCTTAAAAACTACATGAGAAACACTGTGAAAGCAACCTCCCTTTGGGAATTCAGGGGATTATAGAGAATCTTTTCTCAGGATGGTGACAGCTATCTGCCCAGGGGCTTCTTCATTCTGTCACATCTGCATGGCCTCTCTCAACAACTAGAATCCAGGTGAACACCTTGGGGACTGGATCTGTCTACTCACCACAGTACCCTCCACACCGCATGTAATGTGTGTGCTTAAAAATATTAAAGGAAATCATGAAATTAGTAAGTGAACTTTAGCAAAGCCAGCTGCCGGTGTCGTTTTCTGTAGACCAAGTTAGAAATGTTAACCATGGATGGCCGTGTGACTATCCACCATTGTACAGAAGTTGCAGCTATGCATACGTGACTTCGCATATCACCAATGAGGTCTACACTTGCAAAGAGATAGAGAAAAAGAAGTACAAATGTGAACACATGAAGATATTCATAACAGCACTGGTGCCAGTAGCCAAATTGGAAGTAATTAAAATATTCAGAACTAAGGTATGGAATAAATAGGTTCAATATAAAGTCAAGGGATACCTAAGAAAATGTTCTGAGAATTACCTTTTTTTTTTTTTTTTTTTTTGGATTTTTAAGGAAAGGTCTATAAGGCTGTTCAGGGTCTCACTACCATTTTGGATTTGTAGTAATCCACCTGGTTACAGCCTCCCAAGAGCTGGGATTACAGGAAGGCATGCACCACCAGGCCCACTCTCAATTGACATTTTAGCATGCCCCAGGGGTGGGGCCAGCACTGCAAGCCCAGGAATCAAATCCCCAGCACCTGCGCCTGCTTGCAAGCACTTTAATCCACTGAGCTACTTTGCCGGCCCTTGTTCTGAGCATTATGTCACTAAGTGATGCTGTCATAATGTGAGCAGTGTAATCCACTTAGACCATATCAGTCAATCACTCCTCCTGGCCTCACCTGTGGTGACCAAGGTGTGATACAAATGCTGGACTGATGAGGCATATTTTGACAGTAAAAGTTTCGGTAACCACAGAAAATCAACTCCGAACCACAAATTGCACAATACAGGATATACGTAAGCCGGTAATATAGTGGTTAATTACTATTATCAAATGCAATGCACTGCATCTAAATGTATGGCATATCTGTTCATAAGAGTGGCAGCAGTTCTGTATGCATCAGCCTCGTACAAACACATGAATAATAAATGCATTGTGCTCTGACATCGTGATGGCTGCACTGTCACCAGGGAAAAGGATTCTTGCGGCTTCTGTGATCTGATGCAGCCACGGTGAACACGTGGCCCGTCATTAACTGAACACCTTTATGTCACACGTGGCTGTGGGCTGTGCTTTGTAATACAATGCTGAGCTCTAAAACTCTGTTCAAACAAGAAACACATTGCACTGTTAAAAAAAATGTGACTCGCTAAAGTAAATCAAATATAACTTTAAATTTGCAAATTCTAAAATATATTTGTAAGTTTTTTGTGTGTTTTCATAGAAAAGATTCTGGGAATTCAGCAGAATATCTCTAGGCAGCAGAGTTACGGATTGCATTTATTGTTTTTAATGCTGAAGTTTACCCAATGAAGCTCTATTCCAATACAATGCTCATAATTAGCATAGTAATACAGCAACTTCAAATTTAAAAAGAAGAGTTAAAAACTTTTCACTGTGGTCAAATAAGCTGTATTCTAATTCCATCCCTGCTTGGGAGAATCTTTAGAAAGTTATTGCCTTGACCTACATACCTACAAACTAGAAATATAGTGGAAGGTGGCTTTTTGATTTTATAAGTCAGATATAAAGATAAAATGGGCAAACATTGGAGAAAGCCTACTGCAAATTGAAAAGAGAAACAAAATGATAAGTAAAATGAGGAAAGAGCAGGGACAAAGGATAAAATAATTATATGCTTATGGGCAATTAATGGGACCAGTGGAAATATTTGAAGACACTATTAGAACAACTTTGCTACAGGAAATATAAATTTTGTGTTACGGGTTGGGAAAATTAAGTATTATTCTCACTATTTCTCACCTCAGGTTATAAAGACATCATACCAGCCTCAAGAAAGAGGCAGGGTTTCTGTTGATTATTTCTTCATGGAGAGGATGGAAGAAGAAACACGTAAAATATATCCCACTGCTTCCCACCCACACCCTTCAAGATTACTTGAGTGATAGATATAGCTGCTGACTTAAGCAATAAATAGTCATTTAATTAATTAATCCTTTACAAAGCAATTAGAAATGAAAAATTTTAAAAAGTAGATGATGTGGAATGAATTTATAATTTTAACATCTGAGAGGCTAAGGCAGGAGGATGGAGTCTCCCTAGGCTATAAAGTGAAACTATGTCTGAAAAAAAAAAAAAAAGAAAGGAAACAAGGAGAGAATGAAGAAAAGAGAAAGGAACTGAGGGAAGAGAAACAGAGGGAGGAGGAAGAGGAGGAAAAGCAGTAGCATAGTGAACTATGCTAACAGCTAACTAAGAGCCAAAAAATTTATTTCAAAATCTGTAACAATCTCTTCATCAGCTTCCTTGATCAGTCAGATCCCCCACATGGAATTTCAGTATCCTTGCTGGCTAAATAAATGCAGTCAACAAGTCATCCCATAAGCCCCTCCAGCAGGAAAGTTGTATGCAGGTCCATTTCCACATATTCTTCATATACAGATTCCATAACTAGCTTCCCTTTCCACATTTCTATAAGAAAAGGAAATAAATGACACCTTGCTATGCCAAAGACATCCTGCTAGCTCCTTGCTTACTTTAGTTGGTTTTGGCTGAGATGTCACAATATAAATACCATACAATCTAGGTTCTTTCATTACATCCCAAAGACCTAGAAAGGGCTGCTACTCTGGAGCCTGCCTTTGGCTTTACAGGGGTAAGCCCCAGCAAAAGTCACAATAAAGCCTCAAACTAAATAAAGTAAACCCAAGTTAATGTAGTGTTTTTAGAAAAGCATAAATAGAGCATTTTATTAACCTTTTTTTTTTTTGCTACAACAAAATGACAGTCCACATCATTTTATTCAACACAATAAAAGCTATGGTCACATTACATCACTTTGAGACACAAAGCAAAGGGTAGTTTTATTTTCTTAAGGTCAAGAACGGTTTGCATTTTGCAACAAACCTCCTGTTTTGTGGTTGCAGTAGCAGGGCCCCCAGTCACTAGCACAATACAATGAACTGATCAAGTATCCAGAACAGACAATTAAACATACCGATAATATTTTGACTTGAATTGGAAAATGCATTATTATCATTGTAGAACAATATAAAGTGATCTGATGTTAACTTTTTAAATAAAAGAAATCATTCCGACCACCCAAACAGCTACCACAAGCAAAATAAGGATAATATATAGACAGGAAATTGTATGCATTGCACTTATTGCTTGGTACACAAATGTTGCAGTTCCTGTTGAGTTATATTAAGAAATGACAAGCAAAATACGTCCACCCCATCTAAAATTCTATGACTCTATGAAAGTAGAAATTACAACCCCCTAACCCAACATTAGGTGTATGCTATTTTTGGTTTGTGTGAAGATTGCTCATGTTTCTGTGTGTATGGATATGTATAAGATATACAGATATATAGATACAATTTTAATATAATTTACTGTCCTATATATTTAAGACAATATCTCTTAAATGGGACTTTCAATAATAAAATTGTCTACTTACAACAGCTATTAAGTTTACTTTTCATGTTCTATATAGTTCTGTGGCACAAGATTCATATAGTATTTTATTATTAAGGAAGAAGAATATCTAAACCATTTTCTATTTCTTTAATTTTCAATATTGCATTTTCAGGATTATATCTTCATAATAAATTTCTATTTAGATTCTTTATGGTGTATATATCTTTTTCCCTTAATGCAAGTTACAACCAGTACAAAGTTGTAATAAAAAATACATTAAAGTCTATTTCTTTTTTATATTTTTTTTGCAAAAAAGTTACATGATATGCTACATGAAAAATTGAATTTACTGAAATGTGTAGTGTTTCATACTGTTAGGTAATGAGTGGAAGAACATGAAGCATACCCCTCATTTTACAAGTTCTCTTTCACAAAAATAAGTGTTTGTGCCCAAGCGTTTCATATAAAACACTGCAAGATATTCCTTTGGACCACAAAATATCCCACATTACAACCCTAATAATTATGTTGTACAGCTTGTGACCTGCTAGTGCTCAGCTGACTTTTTCCACTGAGGAATCTCAACTCTCTTACTTACACTCACTAATTATTGTCAACATCTGGCATAGCCAATAGGATCGTATCACTTTTTTTGGAAACAGGATTTCTGTGTGATATCTTGCAATACAGTGTAACAAATATATAAGTGCATTTTGCATGATCAAGTAGCTTTGGCTTCCTAACTTCTGTAGGATGAGATGTGCCAAATGTTTGTGCTTTGTTACATGGTGATGCATTCTATCTGCTATGAATCCAATGGAGAACTACTTGTTTCTACCATGAACCTTTAAATCACAAAGGCAAGAATGGATGACCTGAATGGAAATGACGTAATCTCACAACTTCTACAGATTGCACTTGGTGGTGACTTCATGGGTTTGACTTCATTTTTACAGCAAGACTTGCTTGATTGATATGTTTACATGTTTACACCACGTTTTCAATTTTTTTGTGTGCAATCACATTTAATTGAATCACAAACACCAAAAGTAAATCCAGCAATTAATTGTGTTATGAATAATCACCTTGGTCTTTATAGGTATACGAGTCTTGCACTCCTTCTTGTACAAATTCCTCTTTCTTTTCCCAACCATTAGGCCAACCTCCATTGGCCTGTGTCGTGGCACCATAAGACTTAGCGGTACCGTAATTTATGTAATTCTGAGTGATGTCCCCCGTTTCTTCATCCAGTTCATCTTCATGGATAAATCCACATTTTTCTTCACTTGTTTCCTCAGGGTCTGCCCAGGGTTGCTTCTCTCCTGAGGCAAATATGGCGTAAAATATCACTCCACCGTAGTGGACGAGGGCTGCGATCAGAAAGACGTACTGCCACTCTTCCCGTGACTGCAGTGACAAAAGTGTTACTGTAAGTGGAAACTCCCATGGTTAAAGAACACAGCATCCCCTCTGAGTCCTGTACCATCATGCCTTTCATGAAATACCGCCTATGGGAATATCTAGGTTCTGGTTATGTAAAGGAAGCACTTTTATTAACATGTTCCATAAAATTATTTCTTTGATCAATATTTAACATAAAAGTTCTGAAATGAAATTCCAAATCTATCCATAGCCTCATGAATTACAAAATATTCTATTTTTGTTTCCATTGATTTGCTTATCCTTTTATTTCACTTTTACTTTCTTCTGTTAGACCATAATTTTGAAGCATTATGTACCTATACATTGACAAATAGCTGATACTAAAACGTCCCTGTAGACAAATGCACAGGAGTCTGAATTGAAATTTACAAATAAAACCGAAGAGACTTCTGCTTGCATTCTTTAATAAGGCGTGATCATAAAAAATATTTTTTGCCACATTGGGGATATAAGAAATGGGTATGTTGCGTGCTTCCCTGAGTTTGACACCCAGCAAATCAATCAATAAATAAATAAATAGCTGCTAAACAGTGTGCAGAAAAGTCTTGCTTATTGATTAGTTAAGTGAATCTTCTCAGGATGCCTGAGAGGTGTTTCTTTTGGGTCTCAATTATCTTTCCTACTCTAAATATGATGACTGAACCAGAAAGACCATGTCAAGAGAATATAGTCGCTCTTTCGATCCTGGCAGGATACCTACAGCAGAGCACTAGTCTCTGCCGTCTCACCTTATTTTTCGTCATTGCGCCAACAATGATAGGGCAAACCATTCCCGACAATGTGCCAACACCATTTGAAATACCCATTAAGATGCTAGCGTATCTCGGCGCAATATCCAAGTGGTTCACGTTGAAGCCTGGAATACACACAGAAATACTGACTCAGAATCCTAATCCCTTTAGGGTGGGCACTTAGGTTACACAGCACTAGTTCTGGCAACACAGCACGTGCTTAGTGACAACACGCTGATAATTCAGCTTGGGGACATAGTAAGAATGGAATGAGGTACAATTTCTTACTCAATAGTTATGTGCTGCTCCCTGCGTGAGGAGGAGAAGGTGTTCTGTGAACAAAACAACCCCAACAACCATGAAGGAAAGCTAACTTGGGGAGCACTGAGTGCTAACACATCTAAGTAATTTTTCTAAATGTTTTGGTTGTTCCTTAATTATTATATATGTATAAAGTCACCAGTCAAAATTAGGGTGTCTCACATATAGAAATAGAAGCAGCTTACCAGATATAGCAAATCCGCTGAATCCCACTGCAAGTACCAAGAATGAGATGGCAACCCCTCTGGTATGAGAATAACCAACCACCAGCAGCAGCGTGGCTTCCATTCCAAAACCTTCAGGAGAAAATAGACAGAGACACTTCAGAAAGTTTTGCAACCTGACCAATGAGCTAAAACTGCTAACAGTGCTCATAATTATGGACCTACACATTCGTAAGAAATATACCAAAGTACAAAAATTAATACTATTTACACATGCTGGAGACTGCTGAAGCTTTCTCCGTGTTTTCTTACAAAAGTGCTGAATGGTAGGCTAGGTAGTTCACTACAATAAACACACATGGTATAAGAGAGTGATTTAAAACAAAGAGTTACAAAAAATTTGAAGATGAGAAACTGATTTGAAATAAACAGCAAGGGCATAGATGTAACCAAGTAGTTCAACATGCCACGCAGGCCAGGTTATTCACCGTTGTGGCTCAGAGCTGATGAAAGGGAAGCATGTCCTGACTTTCGCGTGTGCACTTACCACCGCAATTCATGATTTTCCTCACTGTAGTTGTCGAAAGGATTTGCTTGCTTCTTAGAAAATCTGCAATCTGTCCTCCAATGGGCACAATGATTGTCATGACTAAGTGGGGCACAGCTGACAGCATACCGACCTGGTGAGAGGTGAAAAGCAATAAGTTCACAACTCTGGAGAACTCAGGAACTTAGTTTTCTGAGTCCATCATCTACTCGTTATGAGCAGAGGAAGGCAAAGGACTGTCCCCAAATGACCACGTCCTCATTCCTACAACAAGCAGCAACTTCTGTGCAGTAAATGATAAAAGCTAAGTCAATTTATCTTGTATCCTTTCTGTCTTCCTGATGGAGGAAATTTTCTATTGCTGTTATGAGTCAGCAATTTTTGAGCCTATGAATTAATGAGCCCTAGTCTT
Source organism: Ctenomys sociabilis (assembly GCA_004027165.1). Classification (NCBI taxonomy): domain Eukaryota; kingdom Metazoa; phylum Chordata; class Mammalia; order Rodentia; family Ctenomyidae; genus Ctenomys; species Ctenomys sociabilis. The sequence continues at coordinate 15,702 of PVKA01005612.1, read as the reverse complement.
ATCACTGAGTGATTCAACACTTAAGCGTTCATTATATATTCTTCAATGTCTTTCTACAAACCACCATTAAGGAGACCAAGAAAGTGGCAGTGGGGGAGAGATATGAAGAGGAAATGTCCATTTGACATGCCTTGAAGGGATGTATTTTAAAATTCATCTTTAATTCATAAGGCTAAAGACTGCACATTTGCATTGTACAGAGTATGAATTTATAGCATACATTTAATTGCTTGCAGACTAAAAGTCCACATAATGAAGATCAGTTATTTGAGTTTAGGTATTTCTTGCCAGATATCAATATTAGTCACATTGTCATGCAGTGGTGTACAGACTGTAGGGCTCTGAACTGTCATCCTGGGCCTTGGCCGAATCTGAAATCGACCTTGTAAATATTGATACAGCACCCATTCTCACCAATAATTATGTCTACACCGTAGTTCTAGACACAGGAGGAGGAGGAAGTGTGCATAAATTTCATTTAAATGGAGCATTATCACATTTATGGACCTAGAAAAGTTTAAATGCAGGCAGATAATAGGGAAATTTCTCATGAGCACATTTTGGCATATGCCAAGAACTGACCAAGAGTTATTTGTGGCTAAGTGTGTCTTGCAGAAATAGAAAGCAACACAGCATCTTGGGTTTGGTACCCAGTGTGCTGTGCTGGTACCGCCCCTAGGGTGCACTGAGATGGTGATTGAGACTGGGCATGGTGGTATGTGCCTGTAAGCCCAGTGCTTGGGAAGCTGAAAACAGGAGGATTACTATGAGTCTGAGCTACATAGTGAGGCCCTGTAGACCCTGTAGACCCTGCACTAAATACATAGAAAAGAAAGGAAAAGAAAAGAAAAGAAATGGCAAGCAAAACTACCAAAGATTTGGAGGCAGATCTATGCACATCAATGTGATCATTCCCAGAATATTAGACCTTGATCTCTGGTGGTCTACAGCTTATACAAGATATGCAAATAGGGAAGTATGAAGGCAGAATGGCTTGTCAACTGGGGACTGGTTTATACAGTGCATCAGAGGCATGAGCTATGTGACCAGTTACGTTTAAGAAACAGGAGCATTAGGAAATGGTACAGGGGCTGTTACCTGGGCAACTAAGAAGCAGACATGTACTTTTGGGGATGGGGGCATTTTCTGCTACATTTCCAAAGTGAAGACCAAAGAATTGTATTTTGTTTTATAGGGGGTGTATAGAGTATGGTGTAACAGTCATGCGGTTGGATTTTTGTAACGACTGAGATGGGGAATGACTAAGATAGCTTCTAAGTGTAGGCTACTGAATTCCACCCAAGAGAGAACTATTAAAATATTATTATTAGATGAAAACCTAGAGATTTACAATGGTTGCATGGATGTCAGATGCAAGTTTTAAGATAGTTCTGACTGTGTCCAAGGACTGAGCTCAGATCCTGTATTCTAAGCATCAGTGCCAGCAGCAAAAGGAAGAAAAACATAGAGAACACATGTAAATGTCATCAGTTAAGTTCAAATCTGGTATTTAATAAGGGCTCAACAAATATGAGATAAATGTATAATCTAAATTAACCATAGGGCAAACAGTATTTGCTTTTCAGTTGAGCACCTTGAAGAACTATAGTGCTTCCTTATTTTTTGTTAGGATGTGTTAGGGAGACATAATGACTACGACTAGTGTTTATCATCCAAGTTGGACATATGCACCTGCATTCTCACTGTTTTCACTTGTCCTCCATCTTCCCCTTCCACTCTCCTTGTGTCTGGATCCTCTTCCTATGCAACAAAGCTCTAGCTTCCTATTCTTATGGTTTTATTTTGATTTTTACATTATTTATATTACATAATGACATTTGCATGAAAAAATTGGAATATTTAACCTCCTGGGCCTGGTTTATTTTGCTTAGCATTATAGTTCAAGCTATATCCAACATCTTACAAATAACTCAGTTTTCTCCTTCTGGATAGTTGAGCAGTACTCCATTGTCCTTCCATTGTGTATAAATATCAACTTTCTTTATCCATTCATTTCCAGAAGAACATATTGGCTACTTTCAAAATTGAGTCATTATTATGAATTATAGTGCTGTAAGTACGTATTATTTCTCTTAATTGAAATGAATATATTTCATGTAATTAATGTGTAAATATGAACTGGGAAAACCATTCTGAAACACAATGTATCATGGAATGTTTGTTACTGCTTTGAGACAAAGTTTCATTATATGGATCACGTTGGCCTTGAACTCACTACATAGGCCAGACTGGCCTTGAAATTGTGACAATCCTCCTGCCTCAGCCTCTTGAGTGTTAAGATTACGGGCATGTATGAACATGACCAATTGTGTTGTATTTTTAATAATCATGAAGGCAGACTAAAAATTTGAGGGTGGCTGAATTTTCAAAGCTCATGTAATTAACCTGCATTTTGACTCAGTATTTTATGCCTCTCCAAAATTCTTAAGTTCAGCATCCTGTTATTTATTATCTACTTAAATAAGGATTTAGGGGCAGAGCAGATGGTTCAGGAGTTGCTTCTCTAGCAAGCTCAAGGGTCTGAGTTCAATCCCCAGTTCCACCAAAAAGAATAAAAAATAAAAATACATAAATAAGTATTTTATTACTTTCAATATGCTAAGAACAAAGATATTTTCTACAAAATATGTTACAAAGCTTAAAGGGACATGAAAGGGAATAACAAGCTAGAAACTAAAAGAGACAGAAGTTTTGGAATATTTTATCCACAGAATTCACATTTCAAGATTTGTAAACTATGGCAATAGGCAGAAATCAGCTGAGTATGACCTGGTCATGGCCATGGAAGTTTCAAAGCTTTACAGAACTTAATCAAATGTCTCCTTAGCTTTCTGTGACATGAGCCATCACTTGCCATATGATGAGAAAGATCAAACCCTTCTCAGCCTGTCAATGTTGATAATCGCATACCTATTTGTTCATTATTTGAAAGTATTGCAAGAATCAGCTGAATGTTTCAAGTGCATAACTGATTCCTTATAGAGACTCTCGGTCCTGAGACCTTGCCTATTCCCCCTTGTTTCTTTGGAACACAGTTTGGACTGTGTATCTCACTATCTCATCACATTCTGCTCAAAAATTTACAAGTTGCATAGCAACCAAGAGTGGCAACTCAACACTTCTCCTCCTCCCTTAAATATGCAGTTCAAAAGGTATGAAGCTTCCTCTCCTTTGGCTGATTGCAACGTTGTGATCATTCCACTTCTTGTTCATCACTGTATTGACCTTATTCTGATATACCATCATCAGAAGGGCTGAGTGTTTTCTTATTTTAGTATAGGTAAATATAATATTATATAAATATATTAATTAATATTTACCTACATAGAATTTACTACATAGCTAATTTATATGTATATAAATCTAAAAATAGCTAATGGATAGTATAGAAAAATATATATTATATAATGTGCATACATGTATATGCTTTCCAGCTGTAGGTTATTCAATTTAATGACCATGTGTGTTATGGTTTGTGTCAAATTTTCCCCCCTACAGCCTCATGCAGTCTTGGGGAAGACTTCTAGAGTTTGTGAATAACTCATGATCCACTGGGACTATGGGTGTGAGTACTGCTGGGATTATGGGTGTGAATGCTGCTGGGATTATGGGTGTGAGTACGCACCCATCCTGGAGTGGACAGTCAGAATGCAGTTTAAGGGAGACAGATTTGCTCTCCGTGGCCATTGTTGCTGCTTCTGCTCCCACTTGCTCTTGCTCTAGGCTCTTTGCTGCCACCATGAAAGGTTGACCTCTGCCATGTGCTGCTCTGCCTTGGAGCAAGCTGAGTACGGACTGAACCTCCACAAACTGTGCACTAAATAAACCTTTCTTCTTTCTAGTGTGCTATAAGATGCTATTTAATTTTGTTCTTCTATAGCTAATATTTTTATGTATATGCTTTAACCATTGTTTTGTTTAATGAGTTTTGGGCAATTTCATTGTTGTGTATCTTGGTATGATTTTATTTAAACTTCTTGTGCAAAAGATTAATTTTTCTTGGAAATGTGGTATTATAAGTTGAACTAAATTCAGAAATTTTAGATCTTTAAGTATTTATTGCCTGCTCATTTCTACTTTGAGAATTCTAATTATATGAATATATAAAAAAGGAAAGGAGCAGTTTCTGCTTACAATTTTTGTTTTTACTCTGATTTTTTTCCTGTCTTGAATTTCTTATAACTTCTTAGTTATTGTTTTTTTTTAAAACAAAACTTATACATTTATATCTGGTAATCTGAAAAATCAATTTGCACATAGCATCATGTAATACAACAACCATTGTTGGATTCCTATTACTTTGTTTACTGAAATCTTGTACCATGTATAATACTATTTTCTTCTATCACTATTTTGTATTCTTTAAAAATAAAAAGTACCAAAAAAAAAATCCTTAATTTTGGATGTGGGTATTTTACCCTAGCAACTAGAGAAAAGTAACTGAGACAACATCTTCAGTGTAAATCTCTATTCCTTTTAAAATATTCTACACTCATGAAAGATGATATTAATATCCTCATTCCAAAGTACACACCCTGAGGCTGACAGTGATGTCACTATGGCCTGAAGTTGCATCCCAGTGCTCACCAGAGAGCCTGGCTTAGAGCCAGGCCAGCCCAGAACTCTAGCTCATGCTATATTTTCCATCTTTCCCTTTGCATACTTCTCAGTTAAGTCCCAATATTTCTATTTTTACCAATCATCTATTCAAAATCTCAAGATCAATCAATAAACATAGAATTTATTTAGAATCTTAGCTAAAAATGTACCAGGAAATTGTAATCAACAAATTTATAATATTTAGTTTTTTGCAAAATATCACTGATTTTACTCAAGCACTTTCTCTTTGTTAGAGGAACGAGGCTGACCATACACTTTCATCAATAAACCTGGCTCCTTCATTCTCCCCCATGAGACCTGGTTTCACTAATGGTGTCTCGGAGTCAGATTTGTCCTGGGTTATGAAGATGGACTCACACATCCAGCAGCAGCCTTTCTGCAGAAGGATAACACCTCTCAGTGCTCCCAAAGGCCACCCTGTAATATTTGATCAGGTCCAAAGAGAACAGCCCTGTCTAAAGCACTCATTTTTCTTAGAGAGAAAGCAGTTCCCTTAGAAACAAAGATCACAAAAGCACTCTTAGAATAGCTACTCCTAAATCCAGGCGTTCTCAGTCCCAGCTCTCAGATACTTTTTAATAGAGACACGGTATAAAGAGCGAGAGTCCAGCTGGACTTAGTGATGACAAGAAGAGATGGCCCAGACCATTGCCAGCCCCAGATAAGTGTATTCAGCACTCAACAAAAGGCTCGGCACAGACAGGGAATTCAATAAATACTTGCTAAGTGCTTGGATGGGTCTCAAGTTTACCTGAATCTGAATGGGAGCATAAAATGAATTTAAATGGAAATCAAAAGATCAAGGCATGCTCTTGCTTATTACCATGGCTGTGGGTAACTTAAATCATTTCCATTATTTCTGTTTTCCCTGTCTGTTGAACAGAAACGATGACAGTTATCTAGCTGACCAGCCAAACAAAGTTGTTCATGAATATGAAGAGATCATCTAAATTTCAAATCCATGTATAAAATTATATTCTTAAATTTATCTTCTTCTTATAGAAAATGTGAGATGACTAAATTTCCATAACAATGAACACGTGTCGGTGGCACTTTGTATGCTGTGCTGGGTAACAGCTTTTTGTGGATACCACCAAGCTGTGAATATTTTGGGACAGAAACCTCGCTTTTGGACCTATCGCAAAGTTTCACCCACTATGTTCAACAAATGCTTTTGAAATTAACAAGTTGAATGAAAAACTGCAAGAACATTTTGGCCAGATTATATCTGGCCACCCAGAGTATCTGAGAGCTTGGAGTAAGAGCTTGATAACTACCTGCATGCATTTTCACTTGACTATTTTTTCACTGTTATGTAACATCTAACTTGAGACTTAAATTAAATGATTGTTTTTTAAATTATGTTTATTTACAGGAAAAGTTCTACACTGTTGTTCACATTGAGTGAGATGTAAGTTCCCAAAAGGAAGAGATTAGATTTGTTTTGCATGTATTTCCAGCACTGGAAAATGATTTACAGCAGCCAACAAGATACAGTAGGACACTCCAGCAGTTGTTTGTTGAATGAATAAATAATTCATAAAGGTTAGACAACAAATTTATGGTGAAAGGGCATAATGTTCACTTAAATATCTTTTTAAAAGCCCACTATTCAACTTTTTTTTTTTTTTTTTTTTTTTTGGGGAACCAGGGATTGAACTCAGGCCCATTACACTTGCCAGGGAAGCGCTTATTCCACTGAGCCATCTCCCTGGCTCCCACTATTCAGATGAGGTTGATTTTACATACCTTGCTGATTTCAAATCCAAAGACTTCCTCAAAATATGCTGGCTGACTAATAAGTAATAAGTAAAAAGTCCAGCTTCGGCAGAAGTTTGCAACAATGATTGCGTAGACTGGCATGGATGTAAAAAACTTCCTCCATGGAGTCTTGAATTTCTGAAATTTCAGAAATAGAGTCACTCCAATCATTTTTAGTAGTTTCTCCTTTAAATATAAATAACAGATACTTTATAGTTTCAAAATGTGGTGATGGGTATGAGCTGGCAGCAGGCAAGTGACAATGAGTTGATAGTTATAACTACCCAGGTAGCTTTTGCTATATGCATAATTGCTGAATGAGAAATTGAAGTATCAGTCTATTTTGATTAAATCATTGAAGCTGTAAGATATGCAAAATTCCAAGTATACAGAAAAGTCCAAAACTAGAAATTATAGTTTCTAAGATATTTTAGTATTTTGCAGGTGCCAGTCACATGAGGCCTTCTAATCACTAAAATTTTTCATTCAAAATATCATAAATTCAATAGACTTGGCAGGAGAAAGACAGGCAGCATAAAGAATAAATGTTTCTAAATCCTCTTGGCATCAACTACCCATCAGTGAGTTCACTTGACAGGCAAAGAATAGCAATATTTGCTATGACAGAAGAGTACATGGTCCTACAAAAGTCATACTGTATGTACCCAGGTTGAAGCACTCTCCCCCATTACACCTTAGATACATCATGGGGCAGTTCTGGTAGGCAGTGGGAATTGAACTCAGAACCTCATGCTTCCCAAGCAGGCATTGTGCCACTGAGTTAATTCCTCAGCCCTAGGCTGAAATGTTTTGCAAGTGATCTGCAAGACATTCAAAATTAGCAACATAAATTGTGGTTGCCTTTGAAAGTTAAACTTGGGGCATTTAAATATTTATTTATTTATCTATTTTTTATTTATTTTGCAGTACCAGGGATCAAACTCTAGAACTTGCACTTACCAAGAAGGCACTTATGCTGCGGAGCTATCTCCCCAGCCCTCACTTAAGTATTTTAGAACTGAAAACATCCATCATATTCTCAAACAGTTCACAATTATTTTGAATGCAATATAGTTTTCTAAAGTAAGAATGCCCTAAAATAATTTTATTCACTATTTTCTGAAGATCTTAACATGATCAATTTCCAAAAGACACTATAATCATACCTTTGCCCAAGATTTTTTTCTTTAATTATTCCACATGAGTAAAACAAAATTCATCTTGGGAATTTGGTACTTGCCTCTAACATGTCTAAAAATCATTTAGTATTTTATTATCTCCTCTCCCTTTCCTCTCTCTTCCTCATCCTCTTCAAATACAGATTTAATAATTATTCCTGCATTTGTGGCTTCCTTTATTACTATTAATGTGACTGTAATTAATCTTTTGGTTTTTGAGATGACCATAACCCTGCTTGGTTCACGAGCTCAGTTCTCTCCACTGTCCTGGTCACAAGTCAAAGTGAATAAAAGCTGAATCAATTTTTCCAATAAGGTCAACCCTGAATGTAATGATTGAATTTGACTCAGTTCTCTGTCTCTCTCTCTCTCTCTCTCTCTCTCTCTCTCTCTCTCTCTCTCTCTCTCTCTCTCTCTCTGTGTGTGTGTATTTCTAGAGAAAGATCTACAGGGTGTTCAGGGTCTTACTACTAGATCAGGCTCCTAGTGATACACCTGTTTACAGCCTCCCAAGAGCTGGGATTATAGGCACGCGCCACCATGCCCAGTCTCAACTGCCATCTCAGCACCCCCAGGGGTGGGACCAGAACAGCAGGCTCGGGAATCAAACCCCTGGCTCCTGTGCCTGCTTGCAGGTATTTTAATTTGCTGAGCTATTTGGCTGGCCCTTGCATCAGATCTTTTAGACTACTGAGGTTGCAAATGAGATACTATTTTTCTATGCATGTGAATTAATTATGTACAGGTAAAGTGTTTTACTGTGAGAGAGTTCAGCAAACAAAATAAAATAAATGACAAGTTGTCACCAATTTTTCCACCTAAATATGCAATAAAGATATTCCTAGTAAGATGCCGTCACTTTTCCAGATTTCTGTGCCCTGATTGAGAAACACAGGCACCCGTGGTGGACCCCAGAACCTGCATGAAGCCAAGCCCAAGACTGGGTTTACTGTGAAGCTATAAGATCATATAAAATAGCAGGAGCAAGACTCTACTGCACTCTTCAAAAATTGTAGGTATAGAAAATGAGGAGTTAGAATTCATGTTGCTTTATAAACCCACTTCCTATTCTTTAGGGGTTTATTCCTGGGAACTTTGTGTCAGAACAAAGTTCTGATTTTTTATAAAATCTATGCTTGATCTATACATATAATCTCTCAAGAACTGAGAAATGAAGACAAATACACTACTGAGGACAAAGGCTGATCCAAATTTCCTGTGGGAGTGGGTCTACAGAAAGAAAGGCAAATTTGAGAACCAGTCCTAAAAGAGCTTGTGTTTAGCTTCTGCTCACAGCAACTTCAGGTAGTAGGCGGTAGCCTGCACCCCACCGGTCCTCCCCATCTTTGCATCCTCACCTGCTTCTTGGTTAGCTACCATTAACAAGTCATCACCTACCCAGGTACAGAAGGAAACTGGACGTGCAAAGTTTATTTGCATCTATCTAGTCCATGGAAGAACTACTATAAAAGAAATTTGTAAAAATGAAGACTTCACTTCCAAATGATTCCCAATATGGGACATTTCTTATTCATTCAAACTATGCTCAGTGAATATGAATGGCAAATTTTCTGTCCAGATGACAGGCAAAAGGCATACATTTGCTAACACATGAATTAGAAAATCAGAACTTACATAAAACACACTCCGAATGGGCAAGGGAGCATTTTTTAAAAAGTAGGAGAAGGATAAGGTCTAGAGGGCTTTGGCATCTCAACCAGGGAGTTATACCTTCCAACTCATGGTATAAGGAAGGATAGTTATGAATACATAACCCTGCTTTTGCTAATGAGTACATTCAAATAATATTGTTACTTTTAATTGTTATGTACGGCATACAAATGACACATGGAGTAAAATATTTGCATTGCTGAAGTAGAACTATGTTGCTGCCCTTTGTAGTCAAATCCTCCTTAAGAAACCGAATCCAGAGAAAAACACTTCACAATATCGTCTTTAGAAGTCATGGTATTCATAATAATTTTTTACATTTTCATATCGGTATATTTTAGATATACCAATATCTAAAATATAGTGATGACATTCCTCAGAGGGAGTCTGTACCTGTACAAAACACATTTTGCTTTTCCTTTTTTTCCATTCCTTTTCTCTCCCTTCATCCCTTCTTATCCTCATTATTTGGAAAAGCTTTATTTTCATTTTCTCTTGCTACTCTCTTCTTTCCTTGTTCCTTTCTTCCCTTTCCCTTCCTCCTACCTAGTTCCCCTTCTCATTTGTACATTTCTTTCCCACCTGAAAAATCTTAAAGATGATAATATTTCATTTATTAAACCAATAAGCATGTTAACAATGTTACCCATAGAAGCTATTACTGGCCTTATAATACTTCAATATCTCCAGAATCACATACAGATAGCCATTTTCATCACCTATTGGAGATTTCCTGTTATTTAAAATTAACATATTGGCTCAACTTGCTTAAACTATGTACCATATAAAGCTGTTTTTGAAAATATGATTAGTTTTGCAGTCATACTTATAAAGCATAGACAGATTTTTAGGTGCTTCAGAAAAGATAGAGAAAAAAATTGCAGATGAAGGAAGTAGTAATCATTCGTGAGTGAGGAAATATGGACAGACAAAAAAAAAAAAAAAGAAAAAATGGGATTAATACAAATAAGTTTTAGTAAGTGAGGACTTATCAAATACTTTGGCTCATCAAGGAACATGAGATGGGAAATAAGAGAAATAAACACCATAATAAAGTTCTTACTTCCATTGCACCTAACAGATTTGCACTCTCTCCAATGCTTTCTTCTATGTACCTACGTTCTTCATCTGTAATAGTAGGATGTTTTGCGGGGCTCTCATAAGACACCAAAAGCCAAAACATGTACCAGACCATCCCAAAACTTCCTGCAAGAAATGGTGCAAAAGCGAAAGTGAACGTAAGCTCTCAAATATTTCCACTTACGAGTTACATGCTAAGATAAAGCCTCATAACAAACACAGTCTGCGGGAAAGAGAACTTGGTATTATGTTTGTGCAATTGACTTTAGTCTTCTTTTTTTTCCTTCTTTTTTTCCTTTACCACAAGATGTCAAGCTACCTGAAGGCTGGTCCTGGAGCTTTATCTCTGTCTCCGCTGAACAACACTGATACCCATGAAACTCACAATCACTAACTATTGAAGATTTAGGAAGATTTTAATAGCTCCAACCATCACTGGGCGCTTGGCTCAGTGTGAAAAATATAACGAATAGGCAAAATCTTGTGCTCAAAAATAATCTTTTAGGATTATTTCTTGACTTATTTTTGCCTTGAATATATTAAAATAGTCATCATATCCAAAGGAAAACTATGTCCATTCCATTTTGTCTCATCACTTCCAACCTAGTAAATAAAATACCAAATAAAATACAGATTATCTTACCCTAAACCACTGTATTATGTGAAAAGGGAGACTCTGTAATAGGTGTCGTAACACTGTGTACTATATGTCTGCATACAATGTACTGCTCTGCATACACTATTGCCTATTGAACAGTCTTCGGGCAGGAAAAAGTTAGAAATTCCAAGGCCACAAACCGTATGCAAGGTCTGTTCATACTCCTCGTTACTGAGCACTGTGAATGTGAAAATGTGCTTATTGGACAACATAAAGCAATGAATATTGACACAAATATCTTGGTTATTTTCTTTCATTGCTGAGACAAAATAGCCAATGTCCAACGTTAAAAGGACCAAAATGTTGGCCGTTGTTGCAGGAAAGGTTTGATTAGCTCGCAGTTTGTGGACATTTCAGTCCAGAATTTTCTGCCTTCAGGGCAGGGTGGTGTGGCAGGGAAGCAACTGTGCCTAGCAGCAGAAGGCAACCAAAGAAAGAAGGAGAGGAAGGTGACCACTCCCTTGCTGTCCCTTATATTTTATGCAGGCTACTGGGGTGAGGACTCTGCCAACCTAATCGGTGTGCTGATTCAGCGACCACCCACCCTTAATCCCAGCACCCTTAATTCCAACACTGCACTTTTAACCAATCACATACTTTATATTCAACCATCTATGAGAAAATAACCTCTGACCACATGATGCCTAGGGACCCATCTAAACACACACTATGAATATGAAAAATAATTTTGTGGGACTTATTTTGTTTTCCTAGTAGTAGGCCATTTCAGTTTCCCTTTAACTGTTCTTTTTGTTCCTGGGATAACAGTCTGAAAGCCTCAAGCTCTCTTATACTTTATATTTTGCCCACTGTGTCTATAAGAAATGCTCCTAGTACTGTACATAGTATGGCAATGTTGCCCTGCACTCCTTTTCATCACTGAACATGCGGGCACACATGCTTTAGACCCAGTGTGTGAAAATGTGACCTAATGTAGTGGTTATAGAACAGCATCTTCCCCACCTTCATATTCTAGCTTTCTCTCGTGAGCTCTGTGATCCCGTCAGTATCAGAATCTCTAAATCTTCATGATGAAATGGAATAATACATTACCAAGAAAAATTGAAAGAGATAATCTATAAATAAACCAGCACACTAGATGGCATAAATTAAGCATCTAATAAACAAGAGCTCTGGTAATTCAGTGGTAATCATTACCATTAACTAAATTTATCTAAAGAGCCATGCCTTCTGCTAATTGCGTTGTGTGTTTAATTTTTCAATTTATACTACTATACAAGCTCTATCTCATTAGGTTTTAAAAGTTAAATATCAAATTTATAGCTGAAGAACTACTTTTGTTACAGACAGCAAATAAGCAAGTACTATGATATTTTTAGAAGAACTAATATTTGCATCTTGATTTTGTATCAACTAATGATAAATATTAAATGCTAAATAACATGAAACACTGATAGTAATTTTAAAACAGTACCTTATTTAAATTAATATTCTTTTTCCTCCTTAAGAATGATTAAGCTTTGGATGAAATATTTACAGTCATGTCACAACTTCAATTAAGTAATGAACTATAACACAAACCAGAAGAATTTATAGATCAACTAATTTTTATTTCCCTTAAAAACAAGTTCTTTTAATTTTGTCGAATTATGGATCCTTTGAAAAATCTAATGAAAAGTATTCATTAAAACCTCAAAGAAATCTCTAGAAAAATGTGTACAAATACATACACGGTTTAATATTTGGGACATTCATGAATCCAAAACCTGTCAATAGCCTTTGAGTTTCCAAAAAGCCACATTATGAAGTAAGATTTAACGAGGTTCAGCAGAGGAAAGGTGTTCTGATGAGAACATTTCAAAATGGAAATAAGTTAAGGCAAAAAGTTGGGAGTCCCTTTCCTGCCCTTCTTCTAGTCCTGTCTTTTGCCCCTTCCTAAACTCTGCTAATCACCACCCTGCCTTACGGTAACAACTCTTTGGAGCTCCCAATTATGGCTGAGAAAACTCAGTGTGTTTACACACAGCCAGACTCTCTTCTATGGCGTGACTTCATTAATATTCCATACGTTCACGCCACATCCCTGAATGATGTCAACCACTGACAGCATCGCTTTGAATCCAGTTCTAATGTGTCTCCCTCCTTCCTTATCACCAAGTCAATCTTGGAAAGACAGACTTTAGGGGAACTTCGAAGTGCTACGATTTCAGCTTGTCAGTACGTTCAGACTTAGGGTTTCATCTTTTATTTCAAAGTCAGAGCTTAAATGAATTTAATTTGAGGAAGGCAAAGCCCAACAAAGACATGCTGCTATAGCAGCTGACTAGGGACCTTTGGTCACAAAGTGGAATCGGAGCTTTCGCTCTGCCACCCTCTTTCTGTTGTCCACCCCTGCTCATGCTTGAGATGTTAGAGATGAGTAAATGACCAAAAAGACGAGCAAAAGTGATAAGGGGCCTGTTGTTTAGCTCTTTTCACCTCGTTAGTATTTTCTTTTATTTTCAAATGAGGAAAGGATTCTCAAGACGAGAAAAAAAAATGGGCAAAAATAGAAACATACTCAGCAATCCATTTCATTGTCAGCCACCCCCTCTCTGTTAACTTTTGCACATGGCCTTCAACCTGCATGTAAAGAAATGAAACGCACCATAGACGTAGAACACGGAAGACCACCCAGTGTACTGTACAAGAATGCCAGCTAAGGGCATGGCGATCACAGCCCCAGCGTAGGAACCTAGGAGACAAGGGAGAAGGGAGGAAAGTACGTGAAGTCAGTAAAATCTTGATTTCATGTCGTATGTTGGGATGTGCTCCCAGAAATGCACTCTCTGGGGCACGTAAATCCACTACCACACGTACGCCCTGATCCAGCACGTATGGGCTTACTCCCTAAAATAGGAACAAAGCGACTCGCGGTGAGCCGCGCCACCAATGCAAGATGGAACAGAGATTCTAAAAGCATGAACGAGACATACTGTCTGTTCTATATCCTGAACGGCCACGTGCTGGTCTGGGGCCACTGTTTTAACACGAGCCAGACACTGAAAAGCCATTCTTTTTTATTAGCATTATCTGAAGAGAATACAAATGGAAGAAAAGAAAAAAGAAGAAAGAAAAAGAGAGAGAGAGGGAAAGAGAGAGGGAAGGAAGGAAGGAAGGAAGGAAGGAAGGAAGGAAGGAAGGAAGGAAGGAAGGAAGGAAGAGCCAGGGAGATGGCTCAGTGAAATAAGCGCTTCCCTGGCAAGCACTGGAGCCTGAGTTCAATCCTCAGTCCTGCCAAACAAATACAATTAAAGAAATAAATTTTAAAAAAGAAAGAGTAAAAGGAAAAAGAAACATTTGAAATGGGACAGAGCTTCACCAAACAAATCAATAGAAATTCAAAAAAGGTTGCTGAATTATATAATGTCTTTACATTCTTTGTTCAGATTATGAGAGAAAAGCATGCAAAATTTATTTATATATATATATATATATATATATATATATATATTCCCTTTGATTCTCTTATCCTTTCTCTCACCCCAATTGTATAACTTTATTTTAAAACTTAATAAAGGCTATTGTGAAAATGATGTCTTAGAGAGATAAAGAAAAAAGTAAAGGTCATACTTGTGTCCTATGTCTTAAGCCCAGATGATTTTCATTTGAACATGTACAGGCCATACTATTGCTAATCATTCATTATGGCTTGGATGTAAAGGAAAAACAGCCTAATTTTCTGTTCATGAAATTACGTGCTATAGTTCTAATTCCTGGCTTTTAAAAATAGGCTTATATTGTCTCTTGGTCTGCTTTGGAAACAAATGGTCTTCTTGCCTGATAGTGTGAGTACAAAGATGGAAAATGCTCTGTAGACACACCAAAAAAAAAAAAAAAAAAAAAAATGATCTTAATACATTTCTTTTTTTTCTTTCTTTCTGTCTTTCTTTTCTTTTATTTCATTTTATTTTAGGGAAGGGCCTACAGGGTGTTCAAGGTCTCACCACTATATTGGACTCGTAGCAATCTGCCTGTTTACAGCCTCCCAAGGGCTGGGATTAAAAGGCACCTACCACCACAGACCAGTTTCAGTTGCCATCTCAGCATGCTCTGGGGGCTGGACCAGCATGGCAGGCCTGGGAATCAAACCTCTGGCCCCTGAACCTGTTTGTAGGCACTTTAATTTGCTGAGCTATCTGGCTGGCCCATGATCTCTGTTACTATTTCTTAAATGTTTTTTCTTTTAATATTTAAAAATTATTAGTGAACCTCAGTATCATACTAACTGAAAGGAGGGCTCTACACTTTGAAACTTTAGACTGAAATTTAACAAATTTATTTTAATTTTGTTTCCTAAATAGCAGCAAGATCAATTCTTTTTTTGGAAATTAAGGTTTCAATAAACAGAAAATTACAGTAACAATATTAAGGAGAATAGTTTAAAACCATAAATCAAATTTATAAATTTAGTTTATAACTAAAACTGATTTTAGTTATAATAGTTATTATCCATGAGCTATGATTTGGATATCCTCAGTTTTCTGAGTACAATTGTAGTATGTTTTGTAGCAAACACAAATTCTAATAAATTTAATACCCTTGAAAGAAAAATAAGAGCTTTAATGTTAATAGAAGTCAACAGTCTTTATTTCTTTATATTTCCACGTTTGCAAATGAACTAAAATTTAAAGTATTACATAAATACTTTGTTAATTTTGTCTAACAAAAAAGAAATAGAACTGAGATTCTCCAAAAAATTTAAAAGACTTC
>PVKA01005611.1:38149-89361 GCA_004027165.1 Ctenomys sociabilis | reverse complement strand
TTGCAGCTGAGCTAGTGTCCTCTGCCTTTCCTGCTGGACTCGAGGTCTGGGATTGCATTTTTCCCCTTCTCTTTGTCATTTTGTATAGCACTGATCTTTGACCTTTGGTGTAGAGCTTTGGTGCAGCTATAACCTTAGCTTGTTATGAGATTTGGGTGCCAGTCTATTAAGTTTGAGATTTTCCAGGTATGCCTATCCTGGGTCTAGATGTTGTGTTCAGTTCCTTTTTTGCTGCAGCTCCTTTGGTTCCGCTATGTTGGTTCCCGGGGCCAGCCCTCATGTGTCAGGCAGGGCGTTCCCCAGGTGGGTGGGCCTGGGCTTTGGTGGGTTTTCTGGGCTCACAAAAGGATAGTGGATGATCTTATTCACTGAGTAGGCTGTACTGAGCCGGCCAGCTTGCGCTGGGGCCGGGTCTACAGGCCGTAACCCGAGAAGGCTGGGAAAGGTCCCTCTGGTGCAGTGGGCCTGGAGCCCTCACTCATAGGCCAGGCTGTGCTGGGTTTCGGTCCGTAGCGTGGGACCATGGATTGCTGAGAAATGTCCCTCCGGTGTGGTAGGCTTGGAGTTCTCACTCCAGGCCGACCTGCACTGGGTCTGGGGCTGTGGGGTGGGACCAGTAATCACCTGGAAGTGTTTCTCTGGCACAGTTTGCCTAGATCTGTCACCGGGTCACGGGAGGTGACGGGCAGCTTAATCCCTGGGAAATGTATCTCAGGCACAACGGGCCTGCGGTTCTATACTCACTGACCTTTGATGCCCAGAGAATCGGGGAAATTCCCACTCAATCAGTGGGCTTTAGGTCAGGGGATCCGGGGAGGTGTTGGTGAGTGGGTCCTGAGGTTTCAGGCCAGTCACTGGCTTGGAGGGGTTGGGGACAGGGATTCGCGTAGCACGTGTGGGAAGAAGCCAAAGGCTCTCCCTCAGACTCACCACACTCTCACTGTTCTGGGAAGCCTGGTGGGTCCTGTAAATTCGCTCTCGCTGGGAGAGCTTGGCGCGGGATCCAGGAGGCTGCCGGAGTCAGCCACTGTCTCAGGCTGGTCTCTGGGGCTGGGCAGGCGCGGGCAGGATGGAGCAGGATGGCGGAGTTGGCCGCGCTGTCTCTGGCTGGTCTCAGGGACTGGGCGGGGGCGGGCGAGATAGAGCAGGATGGCGGAGTCGGCCGCGCTGTCTCTGGCCGGTCTCAGGGGCTGGGCGGGGGCTGGCGGGATGGAGCAGGATGGCGGAGTCGGCCGCGCTGTCTCTGGCCGGTCTCAAGGAAGTGTTTCTGTTTTAATATTTTAGTTCTTACCTTTTTATTTAGTACATGGTGAGAAATAATGGATTTGAATTAAATCTTCTACATATGGACAACCAGTTTGCATAATACTGTATATTTAAGACACTATCTTTCCTCCAGTGTGTGTTTTTGGTCCCTTTGTTAAAGATGAAATGGTTCAGTGTACTTGGGATCATTTCTATATCCTCTCTTCTTGGAGCTCCAGTGATGTAATCAGTTAGTGCATGGCACTTATACTACATCCTCTCTTCTTTTTTTTTTCTTTTTTCTTTTGGAAGAACCAGGGATTGAACTCAGGCCCTTGCACTTGCCAGGGAAGCACTTATTTCACTGAGCCATCTTCCTGGCCTTCATCCTCACTGATCATGAGGTTCTCCTGGTCCTCACATCTGTTTTCATACCAATACCTTGCTGTTTTTATAACAGTAGCTTTATAATGTAAGTTCAAGTCTGAAACAGTGATGTTCCTCGCTACACTCCTTTTACCCAACACTGCTCTTGCTCTTTTGGCTCTCTTCTGGTTCTATATCAATTTTATAATTATCTTCTCCAGTTCTGTGAAGAGTGCTATTGGAATTTTGATCAAGATTGCATTAAATCTGCATAAAAATTTTGGAAGTATGTCCACTTTGACTCTATTGGTTCTGCCTATCCAGAAGTCTTATGAATACTAACTCCTATCTTCTGAGAACCCCATGAGATTGGCATTACAGTCATTCCTACCATCTGCGTAAGAAGATGAGAACTTGCCAAAAGACACAATCAATGATGGATTTTGGATTTAAATCCAGCCACGCATTGATGATTTTAACGCATACATTAAGTTTTCATTATGCTGAGTAACACTACAATTCTTTCTCCCATCACAATACATAAAATGGAACTACTCTGTCAGCTGTTCTCTCAGTTTTGCTTCTCTCTCTGTGGTTTCTTTTCCATTGTCTGCGTAGTGTAAGGCATACACATACACACACACACACACATACACACACACACTCTCAGAGTGAAGCAACTGCACTGTAAAAGCCTATGCAACAATGATGTGGTTTTTTTTTTTTTTTTTTTGTCTTTTTGAGACAGGGTCTCACTGTGCAGTTCAGGCTGGCCTTAAGCTCACTTTGTAGCTCAGGCTGGTCTTGAACTCACAACAATCCTCCTGCCTCAGCCTCCCTAGTGCTGGGCTTACAGGCATGCGCCACCACACCCGGCTAAACACTTCTTTTTTTCTTTTTTTTGCGGAACCAGGGATTGAACTCAGGCCCTTGCGCTTCCCAGGGAAGCACTTATCCACTGAGCCATCTCCCAACCGCATGTCCTGGCAGGAAACAGCTCACGAGAGGCAAGAATTTGGAATTTGGTCTTGGCTGCTTTGTAAGTACAATACAGTTCTATACACATAGGTCAGAACTAGTTGTTGTTGTCATTATTGTTTTCTTGAACCAGAGGCTCCTCTTGACAACGAGGTAGGGAGTGCAGGAGTCATCTACTCTCTTGTTCTATAGATGAAAACATGGACCTAGAGAACTCTGCAACTCTCCTGTGTTTATTGGCAATGTGGTAAAAGAAAAATATATCCTCAGTTTTTAGAGCAAGTCTCCTTCATCCTCGTCGTGGGGCCGTGGGGCTTAAAGCTGGACATGGACAGTAGATACGTGATGAGTTCTGTGAAGGTCTTATCATGCTCATTAATGTATAGACATCATGTACAGAGTGAAGCAACACCTACATATTGTAAAAAAGTAGCTGGCCTCAGAGGTATTTGTTTGTTTTGTTTCTTCAGTGATTGACTAAATTTTTAGTCTGTAGAACAAAACATGGCCCTTGCATTATTTTGTAAGTAGAGAGTCCAGTGTCACCATGTGGACTCCACTGCATGGTATTAATGCTACAGACATATTCCCCAAGCTCTAGGCTTTTAGCCAAAGTTACTTCCTTTAAAGCCCAGGTGTTTAAAATAAAATGTATGAGACCATGTTTTTTCCCCATGTTATTGAGGTAGAAATGAAAAACTAAATTGTGTGATCTTAAGATACAAATCATGATGATTTGATATACTTTATGAAATGACTAACACAGTCATAGTTTAGGCATGTGTTTTCTTACCAGGTTATGCATTAGATCCCCTAAACTGATTCATCTTATAACTGATAATTTTACCCTTTGACCAATATCTCCCTTTGTTCTCATTCCTGGCCCCAGGTAACTACTATTCTACTTTGTTTCAGGAGCTCAGTGGATGCCATCTTTTAAAATAACAGACAGACCTAAAGCCTTGGTTAGCTGGATGATGGTGGCACCTGAGAATGCTTTCTAGAAACTATAGTCTCCTTTTGAAGCTGCTATCATTCCAGCTCACTAACCTGGATGGACCTTCCTGCTTGAGTACAGCAGAAAGGCTCCTCAGTTACACAGAAGGCAAACTGACTGTCATTTCCAAAGCATGTGTATCCGTGGTATGATCTAAACCTATGGTGAACGCTTACATTTTTTAAAATTATTATAGTGGAAGAATGTTGCCATTACCCACCATCAAAATACTACCTCCGACTGATAGCAGGCTTATCCAATCATTCTTAACCCTTTCTGAAGCAGTTCTGGAAGTTCCCTTTCATAAGTGTCTTTATAAAGTGTGATTAAAAAAAAAGTACAACAAATGCCACTGCCACAGGCCATTCAGCAGAAAGGCAGGCTTGTGAGATCACCGCAGCGCATGCCATCCTTCTTATTCTCCAATGGCTTTTGGCTCTCTGAAGTCCAAATAACCACAAAAGGTAAATGTTTTATATCAATTCAGGACAGTGAGGCAACAGGACAGGGAAACTGAGGGCGCTCACCAAAGAGGACCCCAGGCCTGCTTCAGTGAGAGGTAAGAATGTGGGAGTAAGAGCGTCTGCACGTGAGGGAGTATTCGAAATGGATTATTGGCAATGCCTCCTGCAAACTGTTAAAACTGAAACATTCTCTATAGTTCTTGATCATGCCTTATATATTTAAAAATGAAATAAAGGTGAGATTAAAGGTTCCTTTTGGAAACTCAGTCTAAACTCCCTGACTGGTTTGGAACTTGCCTTACACTTTAAGAGTCTAGAGGAATAAAGACGTTACGCTGTGGGCTGATTGTGCAGCCTTGGGCTCGGGACTGGGCAAACATTTCCTGAAATCGTTTCTACCTCCACCAACAGTTAACTTGGAATCCCAAATATTTTCCCTTCTTTGCTGAAGGCTGAGCTGTGTTTCTCTGTTTGAGAAGCAACAGAACTCACAATGAAAAGTCACTGGTATTAGACAACAGATGTATTCACTTTTTCGTTTCCCTGAAAAGCAAACTTAGTTTGAGCTGGAGAATTTTCCTTACTAAATGCCTAAAGCACTCATATAAAGCCCTATAGATGCAATACAACACTACATTCTTCACATGCACAGATACAAACATATGTATACCCCCCTCCCTCCAAAAATAGCAACTATGTAAATATAAACATCCAGTGCAGGGTAGGTATCACTTCTGAAGGTGAGAGATCAGAGGACACAAGAGCACTCTGGCTGACCTCGTCATATTTTACTCTTCTGACGTAGGTTCAGACAGAACTGAGTCTTTGTTATGTTATTCTTTTTTCTTATTATATTTATTCTTTGTATTTTAAAAATACTTTAACATCAAAATACAATGTCAGTAAGAACTCTGCTTACTGAAAACATATGAAATCTTTTCCTCCTCATACACCTAGGAATGATGAATGATGTTTTACACGAAGTCTCCTTCACCTACAGCTTAGGGCTCAGGTCTTAAAGTGAAGACCGGAAAAGTCTGTGGCTACCCTCGTGCTGACTGTTCTGTAAAAGCAATACAACATTACTCTAGGCTTCCTTTTTAAGGATCAAAACTAATTTTACTGTACTTCTGTCCTTACATTCACACTTTCACAGCTAAAATTGCTGCTGGAATTGTTTCAGATACTCTATGCATTTTATACTTAGTTTTGATTCTACTACATTCAGTTCCTTCAATTTGATTTTGTCCTGTTCATGGGTTCTGTCAACACCAGACCGATCCTTTCCCCAATCCCTGTGGGCATCTATCCTTCTCTCTCCACGTGTCTAAACTTGTCATAATACACACAGTAGCATGAAACAGCATTGTTGCCATTTGTCCCTTCCCACTGGTCTTTCCAATCTACTTATGATCCATCTGCCAAAAACCCAGGTCTATAAATTAGATCATTCTACCTAGAAAATACTTCTCATTCCTTCCAGAATTCCTCCAAATATAGGAGAAATTTTTAAAGTCCATTTACAATCATGCGAGTGGCCACGATGTAAGGAAATCAAAAAAGTGAACATATTCCAACTGACAACTGTCTGAGGTAAGGATAAAAACAGGAATAAGACCAACATCACTCTCTTCCTGCCAAAAATAAATTTGGCCAACATGACTGCAGCACACACTTGCAAATACCCCAATTCGTACATTAGTACAGTTGGAGCAAACACCACCAAGTATTTACTATCATTAAAGTCCAATCAATCACATGCCCCCTTATTTTTTTTTCTGAAGCAAAAGAAAAAAAAATATACTTGTTGAAGACAAAATATACTTGTTGAGCATTGAAGCTCTGACTGCATGAGAGGGGGGAGGGAGGAGGGAGGGAGAAGGAGGGAAAGAGAGAGAGCCAGACCAACAGCACTGAAGTTCTCAAAATGTATGTACAATTGACTTTAAGAAGGAAGCAAATTTCTCCTTCTCACCCTGTTTGGGTCAGCTTTCTGTGAATATGAGGAGAGATAATTGTAGACCTCTAACCCCATGTCTGCAACTGCAACACAAGATTTCTTTGGTTTTTACATCTGAAAATAAGAACTAAAATATCTAGTTCTCAAGTTTATTAGGAAAAATCAATAAACAGGAGAAAAAGACAGTGTGTGGGAGAGGAACAGGAACAACACCTAGGTTTATGAAAAGTTCCTTAAGTTGGCTGTCCTGGCATACCAGTTATACTGTGCAGACATTTAAAATCATAGCTCACTTCCTGAAGCAATGTGAAGAGAGATATTTTACAGATATATATGAATGTGAATACCTATATATAATATAAACACATATATGCATAAATACTTAGGTGTATGCAAGCACACATGCATGCAAGCTAAATCTGTGTATGTCACGGTTCTTCCAATTGGAAAAACTGGAAACAAATATAGCCATGCAGCATGTGAATAATAACTAACAATTTCTCTTGGCAGCCAGGATGCTCTTAAGAAAGGGCTAGAATCAGACTAGCAATCTGTCACCGCTGAGAATTTTCTCAATGATGTCAATCTGCACAAGAGCATGAGCCTTTCACAAAGCCTACCCCAGTTACAGAACACAAGAATATTCCCAGCTGACAACTTAGGTCGCCTGAACAAAGCTGCCCATGGCAGGGGCCATCCTACCGAACACCTCATGGCAGCAGTACCCGGCGCCGTATCAGTCCCTACGAGTGTGGGAAGACAGCGAGACTGGGCTGCCCACTTGAAATGAGCATCGCAACATCTGGCACTAGCTTCACATTGTGGCTGACATACAGATGTCCTACTAAAGCCTCACGCAACCTCGGGGGGTGGGGGGTGAGGGCGGGGGAGCTCATTTGATCCTGGAGATGTGATAGTCATGGGTGGATTTGTTCACTGATGAGTTTATAGCTAAATGGGAGGTTGGGAGGTGAAGCCTGGTTGGAGGAGCTGGTCACTGGGGGCGTGGTCTAGGCCCCTCCCTTCGCCCTTGACCCCCCCTCGGCCCCCCCCTTGCTCCCTGCCATGCCATGAACAATTCCCCTCTGCTGTATTCCTCACAGGCCACCCTGCCTTAAGGCCAGGTGACTATGTACTGAAACCTCTAAAAATTGGGAGGTAGAACAAACCTTTCTCCTTAGAGTCTTAGGTGTCGGGTATTCGCCTCAGTGATGAGAAAGGAACAGAGACACATACTAATGGAGAAGCTATACTTACGGCATAACAAATGGCATGAGCAACGGGTAAGCACGGGCCTGCCCCTCAGAGACATTGCAGTCACTGCCTGATGCTCTCTGGTTGGTCTTGAGCAAGTTCACGTCTCTCTTCTGGGGAGGCAACCAGACTTTTCAGGTTTCCTGAATTCTCGCATTTTCAGTCCGAGTGTATTATGTCAGTTAAGTCTTATTGTTTGGTGCTACAATATTTGGCAAAATGACATTCGCTTTGCTTGCACCACTGCTCATTTGTTTTCTCTTTTGCCTCAGATCTGCCTCTCTTGCTCCTTGTGAAGACTGTTCTTGTCTGTCAGCACCATCTTGAGCCCCTGTGGGTGAATTTACCCATGTGCTCTGCAATCATGTGTCCCTAACTGGCTCTGCACCCCTTGATACCTCGACACCAGACTTCTGCAACACCATAGCCATCTAAGACTCAAATTTCACAATCACACATTTGTTACCTTTCTCCTACGAATTCACTGTATTTCCACCTTCCATCCCTGTGAAGGGTACTACTATCTCCCTAGCATCCCCTCCTTGCACCTTCCTTCCCATTCAATGCACTCATTGGATCAGTTATCTAATCTCAAAAGTTCTACCTTGGAAACACTATCGTACTTTCACTTACTTCCTTTGCTTGGTCCCCTCTGCATCTTTCCTAAACCACCACACCCTGATGTGTTTCTTCACAGAGAAGTGAACTAGCATTATCCAAGTACCACCAAAAAGGCAGACTTTTAAATCAGCTACCCAATGATTAGTATAATGAAAATGAAAGAGCATGAAATCCAGGATGTGTACTTTAGCATGAGAAAAAGTTTCTCTTTTTATAGGAAAATCTATACAGACATCCATAATATAGTCAGGAAATTACTTGCAGAACAAGAGGAGAACAAAAGGAGTTAGTGATCTTAGGCAGTACTGTTCAGATAGACTGGATGTAATGCACTGTCACCAAAGAACAAGTGTTGCCACTCCAGAGGCCATCACCCCCAACTGCCCCATGCTCTTAAGAATTCTCAGCAAATCTATGCCTTGGATTATTGTCTTCTGTAAAGGGCTGTTTATACCTCTGTCTCACCTTCCTTTAGCTGGGCAAAGCTAATCAACTGTTATCCTAGCCTAGTACGAGATCACCTCTTTAGGATGACTGGATAACTTCTGACCACACCATGGTAATGCCTTCTCCCTTCTTCCTCTCCCCTCCTCCCACTCAGCTTCTTACCCTCTCCCCCCTTCACTTTTACCTTGAATTTTCTCCTTTGTTAACTCAACTTTATGAGGTCTTCCTCGTTTTCTCTGGTCTTCATCTTCTAAGACAAACATGCTTATGATTCCATAAGATTCTGCTCTAACATTAAGGTAACATATATCAGTTATCCTTTAAGAGACCAAACCCAATTGCAGTTTTCATCTCTTGAGTAAAAAAATTATGTCTTAAATATTCTGCCCAGGACTAGCTCTTGGGGAGCTTTGCCCACGCACCTGACCTGGAATTTTGCATTCACGATTTCATACAGATTGTGTGATCAAGGGCACTTTCTCAGCTTCTATCTCTTGCTCAAAATAAGATAGTAACACCTACTTTAAAAGGTTAAAATGAGGGGCTGGGGAGATGGCTCAGTGGAATAAGCACTTCCCTGGCAAGTGCAAGGGCCTGAGTTCAATCCCCGGTTCTGCCCCCCCAAAGATTAGAATGAGGATTAAACAAAGCCGTATTTGTAAAGCAGACAGAACACTGTGCATCGCATGGCAAATGTTCAACATCTCTCGTTTTTTAATGCATTGTGTTTGGTACAGGGTCTCAGTACACAGCTTGGACTCCTCCTGTTTCAGCCTCCCTGACATGGGGATTACAGACTAGGTTGCCGGTCCGCATGCCTTGGAGGGTTGGGGGAGGGGTCCAGCAGGGCATACGAGACCAGGGATCAAGCCCTGGTCCCTGTGTTCAACATTTCTTAACCACAATTTTCCAGTAGCTGCTATGTGACATGCACCCAATAAAGGATTTCTGAATTAAGTTCATATATATGGAACAGTGTCAATGGCCCCACAGACTACCAAACCAGAAGCTGACTCCAGGGCAGATAGGTCCTTACATATGTTAATAAGATACAGATGCCAGAGGAGGCTTTCATTCAGATACAACAGTTCAGCAGTGGATGATGTTTTGATTTTTTGTTGCTTTTTATTACATTTATGTTTCTAAATTTGATTGACTTCTTTTCTCCTTATCTGTAGTTTTCAATTTGTTTAATAATTAATGTTTCAGAACCACATGAGATCATTACATCTGTACACAGGACAAGCACCTCTAGAAATATTCTGAATAAAATTTGGTAAGGCTGGGAAGTGAAAAGTGTAGCACTAAATTTCCATAGCAATGTAGTGTTATAAATAAGACATGATACACAAATAAATCAGGCACTGAAGGCAGACAGATGAAAAAGACGAGTTTCTGAAGACTGGAAATTTTCCTGGGTAAAAATTCCTTCTTGTTTTCTAATGACATAGTGAAC
This sequence comes from Ctenomys sociabilis, assembly GCA_004027165.1. Taxonomy (NCBI): domain Eukaryota; kingdom Metazoa; phylum Chordata; class Mammalia; order Rodentia; family Ctenomyidae; genus Ctenomys; species Ctenomys sociabilis. The sequence goes on along the minus strand of PVKA01005611.1, from coordinate 79,573 downwards.
CTCACTCTTGTTTTTTAATGACCTAATGAACCCTTGCTCAGTTCTCATAATTACTCAACAAAATCAGAGAAGTGAAATCAAAGAAATCCCACTTGTAATTGGTTAATAACCAAAGGGCCATTTATTAAGCAAGAAAGGGTGAGTATTCACTAAATGCCAATATTACTATTACATGCTGATAATGTAACTATGAGTAGGCTGTGGTTCCTCCCTGGGGGTGCTGACAAATTACAAAGCTACTTCCTCCCAGGCTACAGATGCAAATCTAAGGCAGGCTTACTTGTTTTAAGATATTCACATACTCTGTAGTCCCAGCCAGTGACAAGTTCAGGAGAAAATCTCTGCCTTAAGCTCATCCTGTCCTAAAGTCGTAGGGGAAGAGCCTAGAGAACTGAGTCTTTCTGGAAACTGGATCAGGATGGTGACAGCATCACAGCCTGTCCCTTGTCTGGGTAAGCAGAGGCAAGGAAGCAGTTGGGTAGAGAAGCAGGAGACGGACAAGAGGAAACAAGTCAATGTAAGACAAAGCTCCTCGAAGTTCAGATGTCTCCCCGAGAGTCTGGATCTTCTGAACACTTTGGCAGGAGCACAGAGCAGGGTGAAACAGGTGGGACATCAGTGTTCCCAACACTGCCTGCCATTAAAAGCACAGAGGCCCCCTCTGTGTGGAGGAAGAGCTGGTGACGAAGGGAGCCGGTCCTTTCCGGTACTCCTCAGAACTTGCAAAAGACTTTGGGCTAACCAAGTCCGTAGAAGAATATTTATATGCTTGGTTATACATAAGAATGTAGTTTGTTCTTGGTAATTCTCCTTTTAAATAAAAGAGACAATAAAATTATACCAATAAAAACAAAAACATAATTTCATTACAGCAATATCTGTCATGTTGTCAAAGTTTTGATAATAATTTTATTTTAAGTTTTAAAAATTAAGAAAGCAGAGAGGAAGGGAATGAGGAGAGGCAGAGTGGGCAGGCAACCAAAGAAAAACCTCCAGCTACAATTGTTGCACGTGGGTCACTCAAAGCATCTCAAATGGTCACATACAGGAATGGGAAAGCAACTCAAGTGAACAAAACTGTATCTATAACTCCACTATAACAAACGAGCTATGAAATTCAAGGCAGAGACACATAATCACACAGCATAGCAAGTCTCACATGGCTCCTTTTAATTACTGGTTCCTATCTGGAATGTGATAGCTGTCACAAATAAATATACATCCTCTCTTTGCTCCATGGAGAGCTTTAGAGCAATGTCATCCCCTATAGCTCTGAAAGCTCTTTCACGTGGAACCTCAGGTAGGTTCGGGTAGCACTGCCGAGACAGAAGACAAGGAAAGAGCAAGGCTTTCACGCAGATTTTCTTAGAACTGAGCCAAGGGATTAGAATTTTTTTTTTTTTTTTTTTTTTTTTTTTTTTTACTATAGGTACACATCATTCAAATCAGCAGTGTCCATGCAGTGGTTTCTGATTCTGTAATTCTGCATATGTATAACAGCCACACTGAGAATCCAAATGAATCAAGTTTGGCCTTTGAGTCATTCAATAAGCAACTTGGGGCCTCCTACTTTGGTCTTTACTGGGCAACGTGTGAGACTCTTGCAATGCCTCTGCCTTGACCTCCCCTCGCCATCTGTCCAAAACCTGCCTGCTGTCTGCAGGCTTCACTCTGTACTCTCCGCAAGGCCTTGTCTCTTCCTCTGATTCCTACAGTGTTCTCTCCCAATGAAAAAGATTATGGGATTCCTCTGTCATTGCTAATCATAGCTCCTTCACAAGAAAAATCAAATGACAGCAGAAGTCCCTATTTGCCAGACCCTGCTAAGTGTGTTTCCATGTGTGGTTCCATTTTACATACCACAGCAATACTTCTAGGCAGCTTGGCTTTTCCCCTTTGATAAGAAAATGGAACACAGAGAACACACCGCGGTGTCTGAGACCAGCAGCCAGGGCACAAAGGGGTTGAGAGCCAGACTCAAGGTGCCACTCAGGATGCCTGACGAGAAAGCCTCTGCTCTGAAACAACAGCACTGTTACTTAATAACAGCAAATATAGCAGCTAAGACCTAGCAAGCACTTGCCACGCTCATGCTTGCAAGCACTTCTCATGTTCTTCTGACAATCCTCTTCTCTTCTCCTCTTCTATCCTCTCCCCCTCCCCTATTATCATTTCCATTTTAGAGGTGTTAAATAAGACACCAAAAGCTCTTGATAGTTTTCCATGCTTCCTGTCCAATAAGTGAAAGAGTGATGGTCCAGGCTTTTTTCCAATACTCAAGGTCAATACTGACCAACAGTACCACTAACTGCTTGAGGCTTTTTTCCTTACAGACTTATCATTTTTTATACCATAAAGGGAAGTCTTGAGAGAAAACAGATTTTTACATGGTATGGGTGCGCAGGTGGTGGGGAAAAAAAGAAAAAAAGAACTGCTCAGCTGTCAGAGTGCTGCCCACGATTCTAGGTGGTTTTCAAAGGCTGAAACCCTCAAGCTTCATGAGGATGCAGCCGACTGTCTAACTTCCTCCCCTTGCAGTCATGCTGTTCAGCCATACTCTAATGGAGACGGGAAAGTAAATGCTTGTAAGTAGCAGGCGAACCTGGGGAGCCTCAGAGCTCTAGCATTGTGCAGGAATCCGAAACTTGAACTATCCAAAGAGGCAAAAGTATATGAAACCTAACTACTGGCTTGTTGGAGGAGCTCCACAAGCTCACTACACCTACTACTAATTTGGTGAAGAAGTTCCGGAAGATCCTATATGCCTCAGATTTGGAATATGATAATTAAAAGAAGAAAAACGTGAAAAATGAGTTTCATTATGCATTCATGATTCATATTTCACAATGTGTTGTCACTCAAAAGACATCATTAAAGAAAATAACTAACAAGCCAAGAATGAGAGGAAATACTTGTAAGTTGAATATCGGACAAAGGACTTACATCCAGGATACGTAAAAAGAATCCTTGAAACTCCATATAAAAAAAAAAAAAAAAACTCCCTAATTTAAAAATGAATAAAAGATCTGAATAGATATTTTCCTCAAGAAAACATCTATGGAAAATACTTATTTGAAAGAACACATTATTCATGAAAGACATTAAAAAATCTAAATGAGATATCTCTTCAAATATAAAAGAATAGCTATAGCAAAAAAAAAAAGTATCTAAGGTAGTAAAACAAATAGAACCCTCACAAATTGTATGAAACCATGTACCTGCTTTAGAAAATACCTTGAGTTGGGCTGACAAGATAGCTCAGTGGACTTAGTGCCTGCTTTAGCAAGTGCAGGGACCAGGGTTCGACTCCCCAGGACCACATGCCACACTGGCCCCACGCCCAGGCACATTGAGTTAGCCACCAAGTCTGGGCATGGTGGTACACACTTGTGATCCCAGTGCTTGGGAGGCTGAAAATAGGAGGATCACTACAATTTTAAACTGTGCAGTGAGACCCTATATCAAATATATAAATTTTTTTAAAAAAGAAAATAGTTTGACACTTTCTTAGGAAGTTAAACACATTTGCCATAGTATCTATAATTTACCAAATTTCTATTTAAGATATCTACTCAAGAGAAATGAAAATCTACTTCCACAGGCAGATTTACATACACATGCTCATAGCAGTGTTAGTCATAATATAAAAAAGCAGAAACAGTCCAAATTTCCAACCAAGGGTGGAAGAGGCACAAAAAGTAGTATATCCACATGCACTCAAAGCCAGCACTGGCAGGAGCCATTAGCTACATGAAATTCAAACATGATACGGCATGGTAGGTAAAAGGAGTCAGAGAAAAATATCACAAATTGGCTAAGTCCATGTAATATGCAATTTCCAGAAAAGACAAATCTATTGAGACAAGAAAAAGATTAGTAGTTGTGAAGAAAATGGATTAGGGATTAAAGGGGATGAGAAGAAACAGCAAATGGACACAAGTTACCTCTTTGGAAAAATGTACTAAAACTGGATGTGTACTAAATGCACTAAAAATCATTGGATTATCCCCTCAGAATGGGGGGATTTCATGGTATGTAAATGATACCTTAATTAAGCTGTTAAAAACAAATAAATAACACTGCCTCTGCCCTACCATAGCTCCAGCTACCTGCATGGCTACAGGTCTTCCCTGGCTCGCCACAGCTGCTGCATTTGATGCACAGGGAAATCAGCTCATATCTGAGGCCCACTCTGTGCACATTCAAAAATACAGAACACACACAGAGGAAGAGAGAACTGATGCTGAAAGTATTCCATGAGTAAAGCAAACACTTTGGAACTGTTCCTAAGATTAATCCACAGACAGCTCACTGAAATGGGAAGAGCATTCTGCAATTCTCTTCTTATAGACTTCCAAAATATACTATACAGACAACTGGTTGAGTTCAACCAATGGCAACAAATCTTTTATTCCCCATTCATGACCCCTGAAAAGATTATGGAGATCTGTATTAAAAAGTACTAGTTTTGATTACTAGAAATAGCAAGAGTTGAACAAATTGAAATCAAGAGAAATGCCACTAACATCATTCTCTAGACCAAAGCATAAACAAACTTTCTTCAAAGGGGCTTTTTAGTAAATGCAATAAGCCCTGTGGGCCAGGACTCAAAAACCAAGGATATTAATGCAGTAAGTATATAACTCATTTAAAAAGCAACCATTTAAAAATATAAAAGCAAGGGCCAGGGAGATGGCTCAGTAGAATAAGCACTTGCCTGGCAAGTGCAAGGGCCTAAATTCAATCCCTAATTCTGAAAAATAACAATTTTACTCTTATCTCACAGGCTGTACAAATTGGTAGCAGACCAGATATGCTTGTCTGGCCATAGTTTTCCAACCCCTACAATGAATGTACCTAAACACACACACACACACACACACACACACACACACACTCAAATACATACTTATACCAGTCTTGAGGTAGACCTTTGTAAAGTTGTGTTTTGTTGAAAGACACAGTCTTTCAAATAACCACAACCACAGCACCATGTGTGTTGCAGGGGTGTTGGGTGGAAGGCAAAGGACGATAATCTGAATTACACTTCCAAGATTTAGCTGTGACATGTTGTGCTATGAACATGGATACACCAGTATCTCTGTAATGTGAGGTCTAACTCTTAAGGGAAAATAACTAGAAAGGGAACAGCCGGGTCAAATGGAATGTCTAGTTTGGGGTTTGTAAGGATGCCGTACTGATTTCCACAGTGGCTGCACCTGCTTATACACAACAGTGGAAGGAAAAAGGAACTGGGATGTGTTATACGCGTGTGCCAACTTGACACGAGGAATGTAAATATTCCATACTATACACATGTACTAAAAAACTAAAATAAATAAGTAAACAGTTAATGGAACAGTAATTACAATCCCTTCCAAGTAATATAAACATATGTAAACTTTTGTTTTGTCTTCTCAGAGGGCTGAACATGACTTCCTTATAAACATTCTCACATCTAACTACTATTTTTCTCAATTCATATTTAGTAATAATTCTGTAAAAGCCCCTGTACTAATATACCAAAAAGCTATTGTTTCACTACAGATCTCAAGCTGCCATTCAATAAAATGCTGAGACTGACTTAGAGGCAGGCTTGGATAGAGATTATGGACTAATGTAAAGCTACCCAACCCTCAGCCTGGCCTCAGCAGCCTCCACTCTGTTTCTTAACTGCTCGTGGCTCTGAAGATCGCAGAGATTCTCAGCGGGATCCTCGTTCCTGGCTCTACCCCTCTAATCTCCTAATGAGGCACTTGATGACCAGCTGCAGCCTACTTTTGCTTGGGAAGATGTTGCTTCATGAGAGCTGCAGTGACAACCAGCTCCGTGGCTGGTAGCTGTGAGAGAAAAGGATCTCCCCAGAGGCTGGCCCACATACGCTCAGTCTCCAGATCACAGATGAAAGGCATGAACTGGCAAGAGGGCTCTTGGAAGGTGGCTGCTAGACCACGGACAAGAGGGCCTGGGCAGAATCTGTCAAATCCACAAGCACAGAAGTCTATTGTAAGATCAAGGTGCTATTCAGTGAAATCAGTCTTTCACAAGTGCACTTTCAGAATCGAGGCCCTGATGCCAATCTATCTAGGTTTCTATTGGTAATTATTCCTTCATAAATGCTCCAAATATTCCTTGGGATACAGAGCAGCTATTTCAACCCTTTGCTTACAAAGAGAACATGTAGCTAAGCGACTTGGAGTGACTCAGTGCTGCTAATAGAAAGGAAGACGTTGAAATAAGGAAGGGAGGCCCCATGCTGTACCCAAGAGTCCTTTGGGCACATCTCTCCTCCCTTGGCTCATAACGACAAGATATTCAGCAAAAGTATCACACTATTGCAAATATCAACTGGACACTCAAAGGGCAAGCCCAAAGAAGAGCAACTGAGTAACAAAGAAACCTAGGACTCCAAACTTCTGTTCCCCTTAAATAGAATGAAAGGACACTGTTAGTGGCTAAATGCAATGGCATGCAGAAGTACAGGGGCCAGACAATTTCCTAGTCCCTTTGAAACACCTCTTTTTAGCCTTCTCCACTTGAATGAAATAAATCAGACACATACGTGTAAATATCACATTGTTTCTCTGGTGTGAGAAGCTGAAAGTGTAAATAAGAACCAAATGTATAATAAATACTGTAAAATAGGAAGAAAATTTTCAAATGTGAAGAGGAACTAGGCAGGGGAGAAGAAAAGGAAAGAAAAGAAAAAAAAATAAGAAAGATACAGTGGAAACAAAACTTTTATAAATAAGAAGGGGAAGAGGGGCAGAAGAGAGGGGAAGGAAAGGAGGTGAAAATAATCAGGGTATATCATTTACAGGTACAAGTTCCATATGGTGAATGTGATCACTATGCATATATAAACCATACCAATAAATGTCATAATTAAAAAAAAGTAATACCCCTTGGGGGGGGGAATCTGTGCACTCCACAAGACATAAATTCATAGAATGTATTAGCTGCAACATGTCTCATGAGATTGTACAGTGCCTAAAAATAATTCTCTGAAATGATGGCATAAGACAAATTTTTTCTTGGAATGGCAACCTGTTCAGGACTGAGAGGCTGAGGCTGGAAATAAAATATTGTTCAGGTAGCCAGCAGTGACTGCCAAGGTCAAAGCCCCAACTGCATTCCTTCATGCACACACAATGAGCCACAGCCTGGCAGTTTACTGGATCAAGTTTTCCCAGTCCCTTATGTCAGCTCTTCATGTATTTGAGTTAGTTTGTATCCACTGACCACACTGTACACACAGATGTTCATGATACTCATTACTCTTCTTTCTTGTGAGCAAATGACACACGTGAATTGCTAATTTAAACTCTCTTACACTGGCACTGCATAATGCCAGGCTATTCATCTTTTAGGATCTTCCCAAAAGTCTTAAAGACATATTTCAGTAACACACTCATGCCCATGTTTACAGCAGTAGAACTCATGACTTCTAAATTTTGTATGTCCATTAACAGATGAATGGATAAAAAAAGTGAGGTAGTAAAACACAATTGAACAGAACTTTGCCATAATGAAAGACAAATCTGGGTCGTTTGTAAGAAATGGGTCCACCTTGAGACCACAGTATTAAGCAAGCTAAATCAGACATGCTAATTCAAATATCACATGGTTTCTGATATGAGAAATTCAAACCATAAATCAATTTATACAGTAAAATAAAAGATATATCATAGGAAACAGGACAATACATCTTCTGCGAATGGGAAGGGAGCAAGAGATGGAGGAGAGGGGAAGGAAGGAAAAGAAAAGAGACATGAGAAGAATTAAGATGCCTTATATACACATGCCAACACCTCATGATAGAGATAACCACTATGTACTACAAACGTATACTAATAGAAAATGCTATATATATTTTAAAATATTATTTTACCATGTGTTCCTTTGTAAAAAGTACACCCACATGGTAGGTTGATCTGGATGATTATTAAAGCTAAAAAGATCTAGATTACACTAAAGCTACTGCCTGTAACAACATCATTTTAGCACTTTCACATTTAGTGGAGATACTGAAAATATACAGAACGCAGTCGGTCTTGGAGCAAGCAGATAATTTATGCATCATTTCTCTGAGCTGCGCTTCCAGATACATTTTCACATGCTTCTGTCTTCCTTGGGTTTTTGGTAAACTGATTTTTTTAAGGTCACTTCATCTGAAAAAGACTGTACAACTCAATCCCCTTAATTTTTTCTAAATGAGAGGAGGAAAAACATGACCAATGCTTCTGTTTTGTGATTCGTTTGCTACCCGCAGTGCTCTCTTCTTTTCTTAGTCTCCCTGCTACTACTAAAATATGTACATCGCCCACTGACTGCTTTCCAAGACCTGATCTAAATCAACTCCATTGACCTGGGATTTCATTTAATGTATTTATGGCTTTGTGGTTTTGAATAACAGTAAATTTTACTTCATCTGTGCTTCCTTTTCTGGAAGTCACTACAAATATTCTTTGTCTGCATTTCAGGCTCTAACTTGCATGCAAATAAAAGACCTGTGAATTATATATGGTTTTTAAAGATATCAAGGGCCAGTGAGATAGCTCAATGGACTAAGCATCTGCTTAGGCAAGCGCAGGGGCCAGGGCTCAATCGCTGGCACCACATGCCATGCCAGCCCCACCTCCGGGTACTCTTAGCTGGTGACCGAGTCCAGGCATAGTGGCACATGCCTGTAATCCAGCACTGGAGAGGCTGAAAACAAGAAGATCACTACAAGTCTGAGCTACATAGTGAGATCATGTATCAAATACATAGAAATAAATAAATAAAGATATCAAGATAAGGTGGAGAAACTGGTGTCTACTTGATACTTTTCAATTATATTCTCTATATAGTGAGATGGCTACACCATGGGCACATCAGTGCTAGGAAAACTGTTTGACCAGAATTCATCACAGGTCCTTGTGTTCATGAACCTAATGCCCACCAGCAACCACAGATGAGGGTGTGATATTATCAACATACACAATTATAATGTGAGCTAACAACAAGAAGTGGGTTTGTTGTAGTCAGTAACACAACTGTATTGGGGATGGCTCAAAACTGCTTCTCAGAGTAGACAATGGCCTCATGTGGGAGACTGTGCTGACATATTTTTTTACGGAACTCTAGGTGGTAAGAGAAAGCCACCTGTTTGGTCAACTGACAAGGGTTATTTTTATGCACCTTTGTAAAAAGGGGTACATCTAGCCAATTTGCCTGGCTGAATCCTAGGACATGGTCTGAAGCGCAACAGGCAGGGTGGTGAGGATTATGAGGAAGTAAAGGTGCTACAGCTTCCACAGTAATAATTCTGCTTTTGCTATGGAGAGTGGTAGAAACAAATCCACAGGGTCTTTTAGGTTGTGCTGTCTCTAGACAGACTGAGCACATTCTGTATAGACTGACAAATGGGGGTGGGGGTGGCTTGTTAACTCGGCCCTAGGCCATATACAAAGTAGGAAATAGCTAATGCTTACATGCAAGCTTTATAGACACACCAGATCAATTTAATTCAATTCCAAGATTTAATGAGTGCAGGGCCTTGTGTGAAACACCACAGCAAATGGAAAAGTACCTTTCAGTGATATACAGTCAACATTCAGGCAAGAAATGAGACAGAATAAACACAAGTCCTGATGACACAGGAGATGGAAACCAATGAAGTGCCACTGGGATTCCAGAGCAACGAGGTGCTAGTGGGTGAACAGGAAAAATCCCTCAGAATGGTGGGGATATATGAAAAGGCCTGGAGCCATAACACAGACATGAAGGGACTTTCTCTTGATTTAAGAGAAATATGGTAGTTTCCCAATTGCAGAATGAGAAGTTAGGTAAATGTAATCATGACTAGCCAGAACCCACTGTCATCTATGTTTACGGTGTTCAGAGTAGGTGGCAGAGGCACAAGGGAAGAGGAGCTAGGCTATGTTAAATAAAACCCTTTTATGTGCAAGTTACTAGAGGACAACTCAAGGAAGTATGCATCACTGTGTCACTGTGTGTCGCGAAGCTATGTGTTGCTTCCCTTACAGCAGGGAAATCAGATTTTATTCCAGATGAAGCTGATGGCAAAATCCACTCTGGTCCCAAATCTTCACCAGTATGTTACTGAAAATCTTATCTACTGCTACAGACAAAAATGTTTGGCCAAGAAATGATTGACTATAAAAATACAAATGCCCCTGGGTCAAATCACACATCAAAGCATTAAGTATCAAGCTCTTGTAACTGAATTGTAGAGAAGATGCACAGTGACTATGAAAGGTAGAGAGCTGGCTGAGGGAAAAGAGGGCGAGAAGAGTACACAGATGTTTGTCCCTTCCACATATTAGGTCTTTGATATCAACAAGGTACTGATGAACAAGAGAGGGGTAAAGACACACAGAGGATCTGAGCCTGTCAATACACTGTACCGGCTAGCGTCCTCCTTTTTTTTTTCAAAAGTCATTTAAGAGAAAAAATTGCCTCCCTGGTACCCATAGAAAACTAAAATTTGCATAATGGTCACCAACACAGTCATTGCTCTTTGGAAAGTAACAAGTCCACGTTCACCTACTCTGTCGTCTTCCTACCATTCTGAATGCAGGCCCAGCTTTCCAAGGACTTCCTGTGGGATGCTGTTCAGGCTTCTGCTTCCTCCAGGGTCTATATCCTGTTGTAAGGCTCATTCTTTTTGGTTTTTTTTTTTTTTTTTTTTTTGGGGGGGGGGGTAGCAGGGATCAAACTCAGGACCTTGTGCTTTCCAGACAAGCACTCATTCCACTGAGCTATCTCCCCAGCCCCTGTAAGGCTCATCCTAATTTTCCCAACCTGATATGTATGCTTCCTGGACTGAATCCATGCAAGATGGCATGTAGATTTCTCTTGCTACACGTACTCATTCTCCCGTGACCTTGCAGTGTCACTGCCCTCATCTCTTTGCCTACTCTGGTCAGTGCATTAACCTCCTTAAAGGGAAAGAGCTCAGTGTTCCCAGCTCTGCAGCCTGCTCATTTTCAGGATGTAATAAATATTTGTGATGTTTAATTACATTCATTCAAGACTGGCAACCAGCTTCCACAAGGGAAGCTTGGGAAAATGTTCTGAATAAAGCGAGCACTTTATGGTCTAGGAGGTTTCATGAAGTCCTCCAATAATGCAATGTAAAGCTTTAAGCACAGGAAACCCTAAAGGGTTAAAGCAAACAAATGCTTAAAAAGGTCAGTTGATGCAGTCCGATATTTTAAGAAATCTCAGATGAATCCCAGGAAATGATTATTTTCTGGAAATTACCTTGAGAGCAATGCATTTTTATCTAAAAAGCTGGAGACAGGATAAGAGTAACCTACTTAAATCTACAAGTCTTTCTGGACTAGACCATAAACACTAGTAGCTCATGGTTGAATTTATTCTAACAATGTTCATTTTTAAATGTACTGATATTATCTTTGTTAAGTGTTCCTGTGGTTTCATTTTTGGCAACAGTAAAAGCAGAATAAAATACAAAAAAGGCTAAGAATTTATTGTACTCCTTCAAAAACAAATGACTCATGGGAACATCCCTAAGATCCTGACCTCTAAAGCACATTCATAATGATTCTCTGCATGTCCCTGGGAGGAACAAGATGAGAAACTGAACTTGAGAGGCGGGAAGACAACACACAGAGCACAGCAATACTGTGTTCGTCTTCAGCCCAGAGAAGTAACCTGGCTCCTGTTTCCCCATCTCTACAAGGTGACTTGAGTCTTGCCAAGCCTGTCAGAGTTTTGACTTCCTTAAGTATAAAAACGAAAAGAAAGCACAGGTGAAAGAAAATTCAGAAAGAGGACCAAAATGCCTCTAATTGCTAGGTCTAAGTATGGAGCTAGACAAATGTCAGGTGCTACAGTTCCAACCTGCCCACTTTCTTCAGCCTCTGTGAGCATGTATTTCCTTTGCTGCTGATGAAGGGGAACAATGTTCCAAGAGAAGTGAATTAGTTGTCACCTGTTTCTAGTAGAGCTCTTCTCCCACATTCGTGTCCTGTTTTCAAACTCTGCCTGGCAAAGCGCTCAGGTTCTATATTAATAGTTCAAATTTTTATGACAGCAGTGTTTCACACCACTTTAAAAGGAAATGAAGATACAGAAAATTAAGGGATAGCGCTGAACTGGAGTATTGAAGATTAATAGTAATTTTGTATGCAGTTGTTAGTTTTTGTTTTTGTTTTTGTTTTTTGAGATGACTGGGTGAACTGAAATTTTGTTTCATTGACCCTGTAGTTTCATTTTCCACGATGATATTATAGTCTTACAATGCCATATATTAATTATAAAATGTTTACATATACCATAGAATAAATTTTAATCCCCTATTCTTCCCACAAATCATTATTTTTTATCTCATCACTATTTTTTTTACCTTCAGAAAAGGCATATGATTGTCTGATAAGAAAATAATTGTGCCACTAAAAAGATGGGGGTAGGGTTCTCTGGTTAATTACCAAGCCACATATACTGAGGATTTCTTTTCTCTGTCCCTCAAAAGAAGAGGTTATATCAAGACCTTACACAGTCTCTTATTTATAGAATACATTCTCAGGCACTCCTTGGAACAAAGAAGTATTCTTTGACTGAAGACACTGAAATCAGGAACAACTTCAGTTAATCATAGTTTGAAATGCTTAAAAAGGTCATTTGATGCAGTCCGATATTTTAAGAAATTCAACAAAAAACTGTTTCTAGGTCATGGCCTCATAGCTGTTCCTATTAGACATAGAGGTCATTGTTAAGCCATTTAAAGGTCCATCTTAAAAGCAGTGTGGAAAGTAGTCACCTCACGAAGCAGTTTGGTATATACCTGGAGCAGGAGTGAAAATAACGTGTGAAAACAGGCAGATGAGTGCAACAGCCCAGGATAAAATTTATAGAGATTATTTCATATGTGGTTCTGAAACACATCAGAATCCACACAATTTAGATTCAAGTGCAAAAATAAACTCTGGTAGTAGTTTTGCTAGATGACTCCACTCCAGCTCCGGTGACTGTGGAAGATGATCTTCAACTACAGGCTTTGAACAAATAGTTTCATGAACAGGAAAACCATTTCTAAATAAACGATGCTATTAATATTCGTGATATTATTTCATCTCCAAAATCTTACATATTCAAGATGCCCCGGGAAAATGTTTTCTTATTAGAACACTGGAGGACATGCCTTATACATGGTCTTGGTGCTTTGAAAAACCAGGAGTGTGGCTAGTAGCCGTGTGAAAGTGAGTCACAAATGAGAACAGGGACTGCAGCATTCAGCTCCCAGAGCTCAAACACTAGGCAAGGTAGTGTGAACCAGGCTTTAAAGTTTGAAGAGAACAAGTGGGCGAGGTAACACTTTTCCTATGATGCAGGAATTACCACACTTGGATTTTCTACTAAAGCAAACAAGCAGAAATACTAACTCCATAGCATTTGCTCTGAACTCTAGTTGCATTTAGAACCCGTGCATGAGGCCCTGAAACATCAGCATGAAGGCAAAAAAAAAAGCCACTGAGATGAACTATGATTTCTTCGTGTAACTCACATTTTCCCACTGGTATTGTGTTTGAGCAAGGCCATCGGTCACATTCCCCCAACAAAGCTTTCTGGAAGTCAGCCAAAAAAACCAAGTAAAAGCTACCCAAAACTACAAAGCTCCTCTCCAATGCAATCTGGTCTCTACCTGTTAAAGTTGCCATTTCATTTGAGCCTGTGATTAGCCATGGTCCAAGTGCCCTTGGCGAGATTAAAAGTAAATCCCACGATTCACAGCACACCAAAAACACACCTTCTCGACTCATAAATAAAGTCCATGTCTGACTCATAAATAAAGTTCATACCTGACTCATGAACATCCACCAACAAACGCTGATGGGAGGCCGTTCACATCATAATTGCAAAGCACTATCTGTGAACATTTTTCCTTTACATCTGGAGAAAATATAAAGCCCAATTAAGACTCCGTGCATTATACAGCCAGGTCTGCTAAAACTAAAAATAAAATTGACCTTGTTAGGCTCCTCCAGGAATGTTAAGTAACATATAAAAAGCAGCATGACTGTTTTACCAATTATAAAACAACATTTAGATGAGTTAAACAGTATGTGTTATTTGACATCGTGGAAAGAAAAAGATGTTATCAATTTGCACCATTAAGCTTCATTTGTTATAATTAAAATCAGCATTATAAATAAAACAAAGTAAGGAGACAGGATTAAAAAAAAACTCAAGGGAGAAATAAATAAAAGGCATTTTTCTTCCACTCAAGTGATTTTTACATTCCTCTACATGTCTCAACATTCAATCCAACCTTGTAGGGCCGGGGAGATGGCTCAGTGGAATAAGTGCTTCCCTGTCAATCCAACCTTGCCCCAAGAACTCTCAGGCAGAGAGAGAACTCAAGGCTAAAATCTTGGGCTGCACAATTGTTCCTCTCTTCAGTCTGAAAATATTCTCCCAACTCTCTCACCATCTGACAGTCAGGAGTTGGAGCAGAATTACTCTGAAGCCCTGCGTGTAAAAACATCTGCTGTTCATCCTGTGTTATGCAGCTCCTGATACAAATTACAGTAACTCTGCCCTAAACATTTTCCTAAAAGCAACCACAGAAAGGCTTGAGAGTAAGGATACTTCTGAGTTTGCAAGACAGAAGGTTAAGTTCCAACAGAAGCGAGGCCACTTTCACTAAAGATCCTTACTGAAATTGAAGAGTCAAGCACAAGCCATTACCCCTGCATCCTCACAACCCTAAAACACCACTAGGCAACCCTCTTAAAGTCAAAGGGAAGAAATGTTGCCTTGGACCAACCCCGAGTCAATTAGCAAAGTACCATATAGCTGCTGAGCACAGCCTGCACACACAGGCTGCCTAGCTGGGAAGCAAACAAATCCTGAAGCAATGAAAAGCTCACATGGAGTAATTCTAAATTGCAGCAATGTATGTGCAAAAAAGCACTCAGGATAATACCAGGACGTGGGCTGGGCTCTGAAGCACAGAGGGATGCTGTAGGAGGAAGGAGAACAGCAGTGCTGAGAAAGAGAAACAGGACTGGGCTGCGATGTGCGGCACAGGTGAGGGACCTGCCACCTAGCGCTGAGTGGATGATGGGAGAGATCACACGGAGCAAGATTCCTGGTGGCTGCAGGCAGTGTGGGAATGACAGGTCTGAGGAGGACACAGGAGAGGTGTGATGATAAACAGACAATGTAAGGAAAGGAGACATGCATGATTTGAGTATCTCCACTTTCCACATTAAAGCATTAGCACAGTTGATGCTATTATTAGGATAGAGCATTTTGTCAGAAAACGGTAGAAATACCAAAGACTACTAACAGGTGGCTTCGTGCCTTATTCTGAAAGGCAAGGCTTATGTCTATGAGCTATTCAACCTCAAGTTTGTGGTCGTCTATTTGTTTGATGAACAAGAGAAAGTGAGGATTCGATAAGTCTAATACTCTGCCAGGGCTCATCTAGGGACTAAGTACTTGTGCCTGGACTCACTCTGGTCTCAGGGTGAGATCTGAGAAAGAATCTCAGATCCATTCAGGCAAGCTGTATGCTGGCCACTGCTGTATCCCCAGAGACTAGACGATGTCTGGTACAGAGCAGGAGTGCACTAAATGTTTCTTGAATGAACAAGTCTCGCCCATTACTCATCTTGTCCTGCTACATAATGAACATTCCTATGTGATGAATGAGTCACTAAGAGGACCAAGGAAGCACCAAGTGCTTCACATGAGACCTTACCAATAAAAGAGTCAGGAAATTTTACCAACACTGCCAAAGAAACAACTCTTGTAAATGTAACAATATTTTCACAATGTACAGTTTCCCATTACTAAGAGGGAACTATGCAGAATATTATCTGCGTATAAACTAAAAATCATGAACATTAGAGTAAGCCCAAAGGCACATGATCTAAAATAATTTTGAAAGCTCTTAAATAAAATAAAAATATCAGACAGCTGGTTGAGGTTAAAAGTAGAATCCAAAGCAACATGGAATCAGCATTCTTGGTGCTTGAGGACATACAGCAGCGAGCAGCGGACTCACAGGACTTACAGCCATGTGTAGGGCTGGTTTGGTTTGCAAGGGCGCCCAGCACAATTATCCCAAGACAAAAAGTGTTGGGCTCATGAGAAACACCAGACATCTTATGCAAATTTTAAAGACAGATATAAGTTATTCTTCAGAAAAATGTTTTCTTAGATTCTAAAGAAAATTTTAGGGCCAGGGAGATGGCTTGGTGGAATAAGCACTTCCTTGGCAAGCACAAGGGCCTGAGTTCAATCCCTAGTTCTGCCAAAAAAAAAAAAAAAAAAAAAAAATTACCTTTGGACCAGGGAGATGGTTCAGTGGAATAAGTGCTTCCCTGGCAAGTGCAAGGGCCCGAGTTCAATCCCCAGTTCCACTAAAATAAATAAATAAAAGGAAATTTTGAGAAAGTGCAATGCTCTACAAAGCTTTGCAATAAAAACAAAAATATTTTTCCAGAATCTTTGGACCTGGTCATAACAATTTTTTTTTCTCAGCTAAAATGTTCATAAGTGGCCAAAAGTAGGCTAATACTTTTCATGGTCATTTTCACTTTGGTGAAGAACTGGAAGTTGCGTGGAGTAAGATCCAATGAATGAAATGAGTACAGCTACACCATAATGTCTTTATCTGACAGAAGTTGCTAGAAATGTTTTCCATCGATTCAGGACATGGAGGCAGCCACAACTGAGTAACTAAAGACACTCATGAAAGAGGACTTCCAGAATGGCCAGAAGGTGAAAAAAAAATGATGGGGATGTGATAGAGGAAAGTGGGAGGATTTCAGGATTAATAGTCATACATATTGCACTGTAATAAAGTTTTTCAATTTAACATTCACTATATATGCTGACCATGCTGCATTTTTCTACATGTGAAAATATTACCATTTCAATAGAACCCCCAAAAAAGGAAAAAGACAAATGATTTAGGAAAGAAATTCACTTAATTTAGAAACAATTAAGCAAATGCAAATTTAAGTATTATTTATATACCTCCTCTTTTTTGTGTGTATGGTACCAGAGACTGAAATCAAGACTTTGTGCTTGCCAAGCAGGTGTTTATGCCGCTGAGCTGTCACCAGCCCCTTGTACACATCCTATTGATAGAGCCTTTTTAACTTTTAAAATACGTAGTGATTGGGGCTGGAGAGATAGCTCAGCAGTCTAAGTGCCTGCTTGGCAAGCATGGGGACCTGGGTTTGGTCCCCGGTACCACATGCCGTGCCAGCCCAGGAACTGCAGGCACACCAAGTGGGCCTGGTGTGGTGGCCCAGCCCCGTAATCCCCGCGCTAGGAAGACTGAGACAGGAGGATCACTAGCAGTCTGAGCTGCACAGTGCGGCCCTCTAATTAATTAATTAATTCATAATGCATAATCACAAGAAAATACAGAAAAGTAGTACTTTTATGCACTGCTTATTGATACAAATAAGAAGATAGAATTTACATCACCTTTTCCTAGTCATTTCCTTGTTGGTTCTGTACACTATAGCTCTTATTCTTAAATCACTTTTAAACTTTCCATCACTATACAGTGACCAGGTGAAAGAAGCTTAAATTCAACCGGCCAGGTATTCAAATCCAGGCATGTTTCTCAGTGATTCTCTTAACCTTTCTCAGTTTCTCAGCTTCATCTGTTAAGTGAAAATACCTGTGTCTATTTCAGTGGATATGTGAAGATTCAAACAGACTGTGCATAAGGAACACAGAACAGCTCCTGGAAATCTGTATCTAAGAAAAAGTGCCCCAAAACATTCCCCAGGCACCTGTCTGCACACAGGGAGCCCTTGAGGACACACCGCTTCCTAAAAATCACCCGTCTATGTAGGCAACAAATTCTCCAACGACCAGCTCCAACCTTGTTCAAAAGTTTGCACAGACCAAGTGGCAACCACAAGAACAGGCACACACTGCCTTTCTCAGTTCCTGACTTAGTCACTTTGCCACATGGGGTTAATTTAGAAGGCTGGGGTTTCTGAACAAGAGTTACTTAGAGACTGGACACCTCACCACTCCTAACACTAAAGCTGTGGCCTGTAATGTGGCAGGCAGAATACAGGCCTGCAGATACGTTTGCACCCCAGTCACCAGAACCTGTGAGTACAGTGTATTACTTTCCTTGGCAAAGAAGTGCTGATGTTCAGGTTGGATCCAGAGTAATCACAAGAGCCCTTTAAAGGAAAAAAAAAAAAAAAAAAAAAAAAGATATAACAGAATCTGGAAGGAGATGAGAAGATAAACACAGGAATGTCGTAGTCAGATTTTAAGAGCTTCCCTGTAGGCTTTCAAGATGGAGAGGGAGCTAGGAGCCAAAGGATGAAGCTGGCTGCTAAGGCCCAAAGAAGAAAAAGGAGCAGACTGTCCCCTGAACCCTCCAGGAGCCACGCGACTCGACTGGCACCTGAATTTTCCCAGGGGAGCCCTTAGGTCTCCTGACCTTCACGACTGTCAGTGTTAACATAAGCCGCCAAGTTTGTCTGTTTGCGTGCGTTACCTCACCTTTAGAACAACACAGTCAAACCGTGGGACATGCCTGAGAGGTGAAGAGCACCTTCTGCTGGGGGCGCTGTAAGAGCCAATAGTCAATTGATAAACTTGAAGGTTCATGAAAAAGTCTACTATGCCTAACACACTTTCCTCAATGAAGGTTTTAATAAGTAGATGTTGCTGCTGCTGCTGCTGCTGCTGCCGATGTTGATGATGATGGTGATGATCTGAAGAATTAGTGCGATGTGCAGGACTAGTGGCTGAACCACACGAGTCAGGACTGCAAAGCTGAGCCACGCGACACCTACTACAGAGCTAGTAACCCAATTTATTTAAAAATACAATCTTGTTTAAATGTCAGTAATTTCTATGTATGTATCAAATTCTCTCTGTGTCCTTTTCCCCAACTACTAGTGAAAAAATTATTTTCCTTCTAGGAACAACATGAAATTTTATGATACGGATGATGAAGTCATTTGAGCCTTGAATTTCTGAAATCCAAGGGGAAGAACTTCAGCAGTACAATGAAGAAGTTTGTGAATGACTTAAAGTCATTTTATTTTAGGAGTTCAGTTATTTTTGACCCGGCAGATAAATGAACTGATTTGTATTCTACAGAGACTTCAAAATACAGAGAGGAGTATCTAATACATTTGTGAACAAATTAAGATCACAACAGGAGAATAACTACATAAACCTTGCAGCCATTAGATGCAATTATTATATAGCTACATCAATTAACATAAAAAGAGGGCATTACCATGGGATGTTCAGGGATGGGGAGATGGCTCAGTAGAATAAGCACTTGCCTGGCAAGTGCAAGAGCTTGAGTTCAATCCCCAGTACCACCAAAAAAAAAAAAAAAAAAAAAAAAAGGGATGTTCATGTCATTAAGGCAGCGACATGCAAATCTCATCTGTCCTTCCATAGGTGGAGAAGGTGGGCCCATTATTTGGAATTCAGTGTGGTAATGCATTTTCCTAGTGTGAGGGCTTTGGGCATTCTCTTGGATTCTCTTAAGTCTCAGTTTCCCTGCATCGAATGGGAGCACAGAGGGACACCACAAGAACAAGTTCAGGGACCCAGGACACCATGCCCAATATCCACCACTAACTGTACTTTCGGTACAGGGCCTTACATCAGCAGATGCTTATAAATGAAACTGTAAACAAATTTTTTAAAAAAATAGAAAACAAAATTTTCAGATATTAATTTCAAGGTATGGAAGGTACTAGAGCCAGGGGGAAAGTTTGCTGTTCTACTCAAGCATTTCTCCATTGTTTCCCTTTGTTGCAACAGTTATCTGATAAAAGATGCAGCAACTGCTGCTGCAGCTCTGGCTCCAGAACCCAGGCCCGGGGCTCAAACCTCAGCTTCTCTTCTGACCTGCGGACACCTCTACACCCGCTTCCCCTCCCGTCAGTGGAGATGACAGGACCTCCATCTGGGATTTCAACAGATTAAATAAATTAGCACATTTTAAGAAAAGTCCCAAATGTCTAACTTTTTAAGATACCTTTTAACAAAAGAGAGATGCCTATTATGAAGGAGAGGAGGAAGACAGACAGAGGACAGAAAGATGGCCAGCAAGGGTGTGGAACCCTGTCCATGTTGTGGGGTTGTAAAGTGGTGAAGCGTCCATGAAAATAATACGAAAGTGCCTCCAAAAGGTAAAAATAGAATGGCCATGACCCAGCAGTTTCGTTTCTGGGCACTCACCCCGAAGAACCGAAAGCAGCGTCTTGAGCGTATCCGTACACCCACGTTCCCAGAAGCAATTCGAGATCTATGGCAAACGCATAATGCACAAAATGCAGTATACAGACACAGGACTGCACCCCAATAACCACTTTAGAACGATTAAGACAGCAAGTTTTGTTATCTGTATTTTACGACAATTAAGTACAAAAAAGGATGCCCAAGGGTAGTACTGTGCTCCAAGTAAGTGCTTAATAAATTCCTGCAGCCATATAATGAAGTGATATTATTGGGTTCTGTTTTTAAAATGACAGTGGTTAAAAGACTAGAATGAAAACCTCTCAATTTAAGTTCTTTAACCAACTTTCTATTATTCACGCTCACTCTGTGCATTTATCACTGCCATCACTGAAGCACTGTTTCTCCAGCTCCTTGCAGAAAGGCCAAGAGGAGTTGCCACAGCCAAGAGCTGACACTGAGAAACCACCTCTGGCCAAAAGGCATCAGAGGCAAGGTGGCATCTAGCTTGATCACCACTTGGCAGAGGGCAAAGAAACCCTCGTTACCTAGAGGTCCTGGCCAGGCCAGCATGGCCCTGCTCGTCTTCCAGTTGCCCCTCCATCCCCTACACAAGCTCTTCCCGGCCATCGGTGGAACAGTAACATCATGCTGTCCTTGTGGGGCCACATATCGCAGCTGGTAAGTGTTGGACACATCAAAGTACAAAGAAACTAGAACTGAAAGCCACAGTAACTCAAAGCCAACAAACATTTATCAAGGACCACTTAACACCAGAGCCTGTGCCAAGAAAGTTAACATGTTGTATTATTCAGAGCTCAACAGTGCTTCTAGACATATAACATTTTCTCATTTTTCAAGTCAGGAAATAGCTCAAAATTACCTCAGGGAAAAGTGTAAATTAGGGAGATCGCCAGTATTGAAACTAAGTTTCAGAATTTCAAGCCCAATGATTGAAACTTTCTGGAAGATAAATGAAAAATGGAATGGACCCTAAATCACCGTTTTGTCTGATTCATCTCTTGGTGGGTAACTCCATCAGGAAAAAACTTCTATAAGTTTTGAATCCTGCTTTTAATTTTTGGTCAGTACTAAATGAACCTAAGGGCGGTCTATTACGGAGCTACACCCCCCCCCATCTTTTTTTGAGACAGAATCTCACTATGTTGTCTAGGCTGGCCTCGTACTTGCGGTTCTCCTGTCTCAGTCTCCTTAGGAGTTATGATTATGGACAGGTGCCACTACACCCAGGAAAGTTGGCTATTTCTGAAGATGAAACAATTTTCTGAAACTTTTCTCCGGGTAAATGGAGAAAAACAAAAAAACACCTTTTATGTGTACTTCAGAAAAATCTGGTTTGTAATTGTTTCAAACTTTCCATTTCCACTGGAAATAAAATGACTTCTGTGAAGTAAATAAGTGAGGGATGCTTTATACAAATGTTTTTAACCCATCTGTGCCAAAGATTGTTATTTTTTAAATTTTTACATGAAATTCATATAGGCTACCTAGAAAAATGTAAAGAACAAGAACTGGGAGAGAAAAAAGTGTCATTATGTCCTATAGTTCTGGAAGTTCTGAAAAGGGAGCATCAGGCTTTGAAGGGTTAAAGAATATTTTATAAAAGGCAATGGAAGAAATGCTGTCTTGGTCCTGATTTTCTTCAATTCTGAGTGAAAATGTCATCTTCATGAATATATAAAAAGCAGAACATGCTACAAGCTTTTCTTCCTTTCTTCTTTTAAAGTGTCTTAACCCATGACTAAAAAAAGATGCCACTCAAAACAACCACTACTGAAGGATCTAAATGTCTTTATGCAACCCCCTTCCTAGAGGCTGAATACATATTTGGAAGGATTACTCAATAATAGACACTGTCTACAAAGATTCACTTCTGTTTCTTGCTTTGGGTTCCCTGGCTCAAACCCATCTGGGCTTAATACACAGAAAGATTCAGGGTAAAGCTCACCATTTGATTCCTGCCCTAACTGTCCAACTCGTAGACTAAAACTTAAATTAATCAAGCTAAGATAACACACCTGGAGAAGAAAGGCGAAAGTTGGAGCCCGAGATTTGCAAAGATTCAGCACTCCTTATTTCTCTGGTGGGATGGTGTTGTTGATTAGGAGGAGCTTGATTCCTCCCTTGGTCAGAGCTAGGCGGCAAGTCCTTATACTATATTTCAAACACTTTTCCTTTGTCCTCATACCTTGAGGCCAGACTATAATCATAACAATTATCCAACTGCAGTGGTGATAGTTAGGAACCAAAGAGCAATTGCTGCCCCGTGGTGCACAGTGAACAGTCCCTTCCTGTGTGACCTGCTTGCCACCCACGTTAGACAGCAAGCAGTCTCCCTGGGCTGACATGACTTGGCCAACATTAGGCATGTGGTAAGCAGAAGACTGTAACCCGCTGTGTCTGACTTCATGGTCTTAGAGCTTACCCATCAGGCCATGCTCTTCAGGGGAGAGACGGTCACAAGAAGAGAATCTAGAACACAGCTCTGCGAGGTGTGGTCGATCACGATCTCCGGCACTTCCTCCCCCAAATACACTAGGTCAGCCATGGCAAACTTTTCCGAGTTTTCAGTGATACAAACAGCCCACTGTGACATGCGTGCCACAGGTTCAACACTATCGCAATTTACTGGGAGGAACAGTTAAGGCTTAATTGTTCGACCAGTTTTGCACACCTCTATCTGGTAATTTGCCCGACCACTTTGAAGATATGCAATATAACAACCATTGTTAATTTCCTATCATCTTTATTTGAAATTCAGCATCGGTTTTATTGAGTTTTTTTCCTTATTTTTTATTCCCCTTAAAAAAAAAAAAAGACTGGACGAACCAGCAAATGCATGAAATAAAACCATAGCACCTGGATTCAGATGCTCAAAACCCCTCTGCATCTGTATCTGCACTGCTAAGAAAGTTGAGGAGTCAGTCACGTGCTTCCTGATGTACATGGGTCAAGAAACACCAACCGCTTGCTCAGCCACTACCATTTCTTTCTCTTTTTTTTTTGTATTTTAGGGAAGGGTCTACAGGGTGCTCAGGGTCTCACTACCTTATCAGACTCCTAGTGATTCTCCTGCTGACAGCCTCCCAGGAGCTGGGATTATAGGCATGCACCACCACGCCCAGTCTCAGGGTGTCCCAGGAGCACAGCTGGTACAGCAGCCCCAGGGATTGAACCACCAGCCTCTATGCCCACTACGCCTTGCAGCATAGTGCAGACAGATGGATTTAGCATGTTTTTCTTAACTCTTAGGATAGGAAGTAAAATCCTGGTGGCTCTTTCTGCCTGTTTCTTCCCCTGGGAGAGTTCCAAAGTGGGCCATGAGCACTACAATAAATCCAGAGATAATATTTACTTTGATATTTCCTACCTCCCCATCCACATCATCAGAAAAATGATTCAAGTCCTGCTCTTTCTTGCCTTACTGTGAAAAACAAAATGCACAACAAACAAACAAACAAAAATTCCTCAGCCCAATGTCTATGGTAGCAAGAAGAAGAAACCAGGTCCTCCTTTTCCCTGTCAAACAGCCCAATTAGCAGCTAGCCACTCTAGTGTAACAAGCCTTGAAGTATGAGAACAGACTCTGATACAAACAGTTGCCAGCCCCCAGGGGGCGGGCCTCACACCACTGTCTGTTTAGTTGGCTTTCAAAGGGTAAACAGAAGAATGCAAAGAAAATGTAAATAGAAGTAAGTGTGCCAGGTGAGGCCTACGTCAAAATGAGGAAATTGCGGAGTAAGAACTTAAAAAAACGGAGCCCAGTTTTGTCTCAGTGGGACCACGAGAGCCACGTGCACGCACACTGCGATGTGGTCCTGGAAGTGTTCACCGTCACTGTGTCCTTTCTACACCTCACACACAGACCGTACTGTTAAATTTTCCTATACATGTTGATACAAGGGGTCTGTTACATGGTACACACCAGTGCCAGGCAACTACTAAAAACAACAGCGTTGAGAAACAAAACCCCTTTTTCTTTGAGAGATGTTCTCACCGCAGCTCACCAGGGATGTCCACTGTGTCTCTGACTCAGCAGCTAAGGAAGAAAGAGCCACACCCATGATCTAGAGAAAGTCCACCATTAGGGCAGGTTTCATGACTTAAGAAATGGGAGGGAATCGTTTGTCCTTGAAATCCCTTAAAGTCACCATCTCAGAAGTTGTGCAGAGAGAGAAGCAGGAATATAGGGTCCTCACACACAGTCTTGACTCTCATTAGGCATTGTAGGCAAAGTGCTTACTCTTCCTGAATTAGGATAAAACCACCCACAAAGTGAGAATGGGGTAAGGATTAAATAGAATGGCTTTGGTGGAGATCTGGAACATAGTAAGTGTCCCATAAATGTCCATGCTATCACAATGGCAGATAGCCCAAGCATGGTGGCCAAAGGCTATTAAATTAATTGCCAAACAGAAAATATTCACAAAAGCCCTAGCAAAGATTCAGCATAGAGTCTGCATTCATTCTACTGAATGACAGAATGATTTCCATCTCCATGACTGACAAACAATGCAGGATGGGAGAGCAAATAGAATTACACGATTAAATTGACATTAGGCTTCCCAATAATTACAGATTCCTGGCAATGTGCTCCTCTGAAGGTCCTGCTTCACATTCTTCCCTCTCTTCCCCAGATTTCCACCATCCTAACTATGGGCAGTTGGTGTTTGTGGCTGTTCTCTGAAGGCCTTAGTGGCTGATCTGGTATGATACCCAGGAAGGCCAGACAAGGCACCCTGATTCATTATGCTCACTTAAGCTGCAACCCTCTTCTTAAGGTGAATGCAGGCAGACTAAATGGCCCGGGGCTGGCTGAAGCCCACTTGTGGTCGGGCTTCACCTCACCCCAAAGCAGGTTGCTCCTGAAGGCTATTCACAGCACTTTCTTCTCTCCCCCCTTTCTTCACTGGTTCATTTCCCAGGAGCTTTCCTCTCTTGATCCACCTCTACCCTTTTTCAAAAGCACAAGCTTTGTGAAAACTCCACACCCTTGTTTGTTCTTATGCCCACACCATCCCCACCCCTCTTCATATGCCACACCATCACTAATATGTGTCGCTAAAGTTCAAACTTTTCCTCAAGTTCACCATTCTATACAGACTGGACTCAAGTTCACCATCCTACACAGAGATTTTCTGCTCAGCATTACCAGAAGAGTCGATCTGGGCTGCAGACACCCCCCCCCCCCAGCTAAATTTGATTGTTTATATGTATTCATTACTTTGTAAAAGCAAGCCTTGCCAATACTGTTTTCTGGCACATGTGAGGTAAAAACCTCTTTCTCTTCCCTGTACCTCAAAGGCCATGACCCCCAAGGCCTCTCTATATTTCACTGTAGGCTGTGGACACTTGGGCAAGATGGTGGCTTCCTCGGGTCACCATGAACCCTGGCACCCAGAGCTGCTGTGTGCCATTTTACAAAACTATACTAAATAAAGCTGAGGCTCAAAATGGACCAAAATAAAACAGACTTTACTTCATATCAAGGTTAAAGTAGAATGTGAAAATCTTAGTTTCCAAAATATTTATCTTCAAAGCTTTGTATTCATAGCACACATAACTTGTGACCCCACCCATGGTGGTAAAAAAAAAATCCCATGAATCATAAATTAAAGTGCCTGCTTAGGCAGATGCAAAGACTGGGGCTGGGGATACCTGGCCCTGCCCTGGGACGAGCTGAGATGGTGAGACTGGGCCTGGTGGAGCGCATCTGTAATCCCAGTGCTTAGAAGGCTTAAAACAGGAGGATCACTATGAGTCCAATCTGTGTAGTGAGACCCTTGTAGACCTTGTACTAAATACATAAAAAAAATCCCATGAATCAAAATGAGTCACAGAAACACAAATATTAAGCCCATATCTCATACTTATTTCATCTATAAAAAAAAGGGAAAAAAGGTTTTCTGTAACTGCTACAACTAAAATTGCTTTCATACGGAAATGTCAGAATATACGTCATGGTGAACACAAAGAAACTCATTACATTATCTTGTCTTGGGCATATCGCAATTTTCTTAATAAAATGCTAAGAATAACAACTGTTGTTTTGTTCTGGTGAAATGAGAATTTTATTATATTTCTGTATAAATCTATGAGTTGAGTTGAACCATCAAATCATACCTTGTAGACACATCATTAAACATCTAATAATTTTAGGGAAATTTTTGAATTGGGATCATTATAAGAGGTCTCAGATTACTTTTTTCAGGTACCCAATAAAAGTCATAGTCACTGATTTCATACAAAAGTGCCCCTTACAGTTTTCTGATTTGCTTACTTGGTTGTCTTCCTAATGAAAACCTTATTTTCAAAGCAAGCAACTGGGGCCAGTGAGATAGCTCAGCAGACAAAAGGTGAACACAGGGACCAGGGTTGGATCCACTGCACCAGATGCCATGCCAGCCCCACTGAGCGGGCCACAGAGACTGAGTATGGTGGCACACACCTGTAATCCCCGTGCTGGGGAGGTTGAAAACAGGAGGATCACTATGAGTCTGAGCTGCATAGCGTGACCCTGTACCAAATACATTTTTAAAAACCCAAAGCAAGAAACTGGGATCTGAAACACTTAATGTTTTGTACCCTTTGGGTACAAAGGGCAAAGTATAAAGAGAAAAAACTGGGAAAGAAATAAAAACATGCTGCTTGCTTTTCTGTCTGTTTTCTCCTCTTATTTATATGCAGATGGAGAAAACTGGCTGGTTGGTTGCAGGCCTATCTGGATACATTTCTTAAAATAAAAGCCAAATTTAAATAAAAGTGTCCAATGCACCAAATCATTCAAAGCTCAAGAGAAATCTGTGTGACAGCTTAAGACTCCTCAGTATGTGGTATAAAATTTGCAGGGCAGAAGGGAGTTTGGAATGGAACACCCACCAGTGTAACAAGGACATCCCACCTCAGCAGCTCCCTGGATAAGAAGCGAAAAGGCACAGCAGTGCTTTATTAGCACAGCAACGCTTCCCTGTGAGGCACTCATATGCAAAGCTGCCTCTACAGTCAGGTTTATCCCCTCAGCATCTTCCAATGGTCCAGACTGACTGAAAATCAGAGCCTTTCCCCTCCATAGACAATGAATGTGGAAATGAGAAAGAAGGAAAAATGCCCCTGGGTGCCATCAGTTCTAATTTGCCCCCCTCGACCCTAAGTGCTGTACTCTCTTGGCCTGCAGCCTTTGGTGCCACTCAAGGAGTCACTCCCTGTAGTTGGGGGAGGGGGAGACTTGGAATGCAATCAGGTGACCTGTGAGTGGCCTCTCTCTACTAGGACATCTCCATCCCTTATTCCTAAGAAAAGGCACCTCCACCTCCCTCCCTCCCCCCCTCCCCTCTGCCCCCGAACTCCTCAGGCCCTCATTCTCCATTGCCCATGCTTTGTGCTGTCTCCCTGGGGCAGCAGACATCTGGAGGGTCTCGGGCGCCTCTGCTCACTGCCTTGCACCCCCTTGCTCTCAGTGAGCCGCTCACCCCACTGCCTCCGCAGCTGCAGCGCTCGCCATTCTCCAGACCTCCACTTTCCCTCTGTGTCTTCATTCCCATCAGCACACAAACAGGTCAACTTTACCCTTCTGTGAGAAAAATTCCCTGTCCCTGAGTGGTGGAGTCCCCAAATCTGGGGTCTGCTGCAGAGGTGCAGTAAGACCCTGTCTCAGAAGAAAACAACAAAAGCATCTTCCCCTGCATTCCTCCTTCATCACCATTCTCTTCTTCTAAACTGCCTTTTTTAAAAACTTTTATTTTGCTTCTTAAATTTTTATTTATTTGTATGTTAGTTTGCTTTTTAAGACAAGTTTTTAGGAGTTGCACATGTGTGTTGGTTACTTGGCTCTCCTTGCTAAGAAAAAAACCTGATGCCCCAAATTAAGGAAGGAGAGGTTGTGTGGCTCACAGTTTGAGGAGGTTTCAGCCAAGGCAGGGTGGCAGGATGAGCAACAATGGCTTCAGGAGGCAGAAGACAGCAAGGCGACAAGAGCATGAGGGGAGGGATAGCCTAGCCCAAGGAGACCATCCCTTATTGCGCACACAGACTCCTCGCTCTAGGCGGGTGCAGCACTCACCCCACGATCCCAGCACTGGACAATGAATCAACCACAAATGCTAGATTCAGCTGCCTCCAGAAAGCCCCCCATGACTGCATGAGGCTTGAGGGGAGTGTTTTGACACCGCAGGCCAGGCTCAAAATTGTAACCATCTTGCCTCAGCCTGCCAAGCACCTGGGATTTGAGTCATGAGCATGAGTGCTGACAAGATTGTATCTGGAGAGAACCACAGATATAACACACATGGGGGGAAATAGTTGGGGAGATCTGAATATGAACTATACATTAGTTTATTATGATAGCAGTATTCTGTTTATGCGGAAGAACATCCTTACTTTCTGAAGATTCATGCTGAAGCACAAGGTCTTACTGTATCTACAATTTACTTTGAAAGGTGTTCAGCAGAATAAAACAGAAAGCTGAAGGTAAAGCAAAGATGCCAAGCACTAGTTCTTGGATGTGGATGATAAATACATGTTTACTAAACTATTGTTTTCTTCCTCCATATGGTAAAAATTTTTAGAAATGAAACTCTTCTAAAGATCCTGAATCAATAGTTCAAACAGCCAACATGCCTCACTCACTGAGGTTGCCACAATGACCTTCTACCTGCTCTCTGTACCCTCCTTACTTTCAAGCAGCTCATAAAGAGCCCGTCAGCCAGCACAGTCCTGCCAAAGCGTCCACTGGACCACATCTCCCCATGATTCAAAGCTTCCAACAGTTTCCAAATTCAGACCAAAGCACATGACTCACAGGGGTTCTGTACAGTGTGGCTACAGACCCCCCACCTCAGCTGTCTCCCTTGTACTCCTCTCTCCACAGCCTGAACTCTGGGAGTCCTTACCTGATCCAGGCCTGGCATAACCCTTCTATGGACATTTGCAGTTGCTCCTCCTCTGCCGTGGGCAGGGTCTCTTCACCTCCTTCAAGCCTTGGCCCTAAGGTTACACCCTCAGGAAGGACCCCACCACACCACCTCACATCCCTGCCTCCCCTACTTCTGGTTATTCTTGCTTTATTTTTCTCCTGCTTCCTTTCAGTCACATGATATTCTACATATTTTATTTACTTGTCTTCTGTCTCCTTTCCCAAGGAAACTATGTCCCAAGCACTTACAGGACTATGTGGCAGAGAATAGGTACTCCAAGTAAACCAAGCAAAGGTGCCCCAAATAATCTCTGGAAGGTTATTAAGCCCTAAAACATGCATGTGATCCTGGAAACATCAGCTGGACACCTTTCTGTCCAGGCACTGTTCTAGGTTCCTAGAATCCATGAGAGGTAAGACTCACTCCTTCCCTGGAGGAATTTAGAATCTACAAATACAAAAAAAAAAAAAAAAAATCATGACCTCTTTTTCTTTTTTTAACTATGAAAGGTCTTGCACAAAGCAGACGGAGGGTAGGATGCCTTCATAGAACAGGCAAGGCCACAAAGGTCACAGTACTCTTCTAAGGCTGCTCTTCACTGGCCACTGAGCATCATGCCACACAAAGCAGCCACTCACTAAACAGTCTCACTTTGCTAAGTGGATGTTAAGAGTCTTTACGGAGGAATGTGTATCTGTCCAGTGCACCTGGTCGAGAGAAAGCTATCCTATGCTGGGGTGAGAGGGGAGACAGCAGGAGCACAGACCAAGGACAAGATTGGGACACCGCCTCCCTACCCCATGACATTCTCAGCGAAAGCTAACACCTATCGGAGAAGCGCATTCCCCTAGACAGGGCCCTTCTCTGCGTACATGATGAAGACAGGGCTGCTACTAGTGATCCCAAGTACAGTAACCTGCACGGTGATAAAGGCTCACAGAGCACAAGTACGTCACGTGTTCAGAACGATGCCATGGCCCCCTGAAACTCGGAGGTGCTACCTGGACCCCTGTGTGCCACGTGGCACACAGGCGAGTGACACAAGGAGCACCCCAATCCTCCGTGCACTCTGATTTCTTGGCCCAAGCTACAAACCTCCCACTTCTCCACCAGGCCTCACCCTACTGTTTAGACAAGTAAAGAGGTTTTTTTTTTGAATGACATGCCCCTTTAAAAGGCAGAAAGCCACTTTCTTACCTCAAGATCCAAGAAGCTTTTCTTTAAAGAAAGGGAAGAAGAAAATATAATTATGGGCCTTAGCTCCTCCCGCAAAAATTACTACATAAACTCTACCAAATAATCCCATTTGATTTTTTCAACTTTTTTTTTTTTTTTTTTTGTGGAACTGGGGATTGAACTCAGGCTCTTGCACTTGCTAGGGAAGCGCTTATTTCACTGAGCCATCTCCCCCGCCCCCAAATAATCCCATTTGAAGGCATTTAGAGATTTAATACAGATAAAACCCAGGTAAAATGAAGGAGAGTAACGTGCACCCTTAGGGTATTAAGCAAGTTTAGAATGGCTTTTGACTAGGTAGGAGAATTCAATTCGGTTTAACAGCCTTTAATACATAGAAATTATAATTGTTAAGAGTTCCTTTCCTGAACTTTTACTATGTGTTAGGCACTACCAAGGTGCTTATGATAGCCCTGAGGGGTTCTAAAGATTATTTACCCTGTTTTACAGAATAAGTTTTAGAGTTTGAAGTAAAAAGGCAGCGTCACTTGTCCTGTTTGCCATCTAGCAACTATATACAAGTCAGCATAAAGGAAATGTGCAGAAAGCCTTGTTGAACCACATAAGTACTGGGAACGATAATGCTTAAACTCTTAAAATCATAGAGCAAGAGAAATATTTAGGTTTTAGCACATTAAAAATTTAGCCAGGATTTGCATAAATGCTTTAGAATTCCAGGTAAGATAATATTTTATTTTTCAATGAACTATGTGGAAATGATGCATACAAATTCATGCCCTTTTAAAGAATTGGAATAAAAAAGAACCGAAATAAGTTCTAGCTGAATACATTTCCACGATACAATTAATGGGGGAAAAATCATAAGCAAGGTGTACAGAGGCTCCTCGTGAAAAGCCCTGCCTATTCAACAATTATTCAGAATTCAGACCAAGGCACACAGTTTGGACTTAACAGTCTACCTTCCTGACTTATGATGTGTCTCTTTTTTCATCTAATTCTGTATATCTTGTTGGTAGAGCGCTTTCTTATAGTACAGCACACCTTGTTTATATACTGTAATTTTTGCTAATGGTACTATATAGTCCTATAGTTTTCAGTATACAGTACATGAATTGTATACATTAGAGTATGGTATGTCAGAGTTCTGCAAATAAAAGCAAAGGCATTAAGCTAGAGCTTGCTGGGACCATTTGTTTGTGAGAAATCTCACAACTCCTCACTTACCCAGCACTTCGTTTAATGACCTCAGTTGCAGAAAGGAAACTTGGTCATTAAAAGAGGAGTCCCTTACCCTAGTGCATTTAGGCACGTTCACTAAGCATGTCAGGCAAATAAACATAGCATTCATAGCATTTGAAATGTCTTCAAAATCCATATTATTTCAACCACGTTTGACAATGAAAAAAAAATAGGCTACCTGACATTTTTTTGGATATTGAGGCAAAAAACACTTGGTGTGCCTGTTATGATGCAGAAGAGAGTGATTTGTAGCAGGTTTGATGGGATCTGCACCTCACATAGGAACAGACAGAACTGCTGTGCCAAAGAGCCAGGAAAAATTTTCATTGCATTCTTTTTATTGGCTCATTTCTAAGGACTACTTTGTTCCAGCAATTCCTCAGGTGATAATAAAACTGATTCACTTGGAGTTAAATTAATTCTCAAATATAAACAAACTCCTTAGAAGTGATATTATCTTTGAAACTTTTAGATATGTAGAAAGGTCTCACAGCACAGGAAGGCATGTATTTTCCCAAGCATTATATATACTCTTCTGAACCACAGGAAACAACTGAACAATTGATTTTCACTGTTGTTCTGGACTCTCTGTTTCACATATTTAATGTTTGTCTTAGATTCCTAGCCAGCAAGCTCCTTTACCACACACTTAATGTGTCTTTTCATCCTGAAAGTATTTACTGCAGAGCAGCACCTAGCAGTAGCTCTGCTCACATCAGTTTCACTGCCAAGGACATGTGGCATTTCCAGCTAGTGTTATAGAGTCAAGCAGGTTCATGGTTCTGTGATACCTTGTTAGTAGCCTTTTAGTTTCATCAGTCCCTTGCAAAGACCTGCAGGAGCTCCCATAATCCTTTTCCCGCTGGGTCTTCTCACATTACATATCACTCCACTATCACTCCACGACTAGTTAGCAGTCCTGTCATGCATTTCTTGTTGTAATGCGTGACTGTAGGGATAAGCCATGGTCCGCAGTCACAGCACCCTCTTGGTGGCTCCAAAGGCTGCGTTCAGGCAGCATTCATGGGAACCCAAGTGCCCCCTGGGATGCCTTTTCTCTTTCTCAGTAATGACATGTTGGGTGGAGTTCCTGACAGTCAAGATGGGACCATTTCTGTGCATCTCTGGTAGCTACGTTTAGCCCCGAGTTTAAGCAGCCTAAGAGAAGTTACAGTCTGGCCCCTTCCAAGTCCTGGTTCAACAGATCCCTCTGAGGCAACCTCTGGGTCACCTTCTTCCCATTGTTCCCTCCTCTTTTTGGTGGTTTGGAATTAGCTGTCACCATCATACACTGTGTGGAAAAGGCTACACTGAAATCAAAAATGGAAAGATTCCAGGTCTCTGGTACAATGCAATGTTTTTATCAGGCCAAAGTCCTATAAGCAACTTTTCTTCAAGAAAACTACTACTACTTTTATCATGTTTAAGTTAACACTTACTTAGTGGATTCCATTCTCTGAAGCTGAATCTAAGCCTGACTAACTCTTGGGGCAACCAGAAGTGGCTTCTGAGTCGTTAAGCGTTAGCAAAGAACCCTGTGTGGTAGCGCAGTGAGCCCTTGTCTCGTTTTTGTGGCTGCCGATTGTGAACACTCAGGTGCTTCCTTCTTATCCTGCCAGTGTCTTCATACACCTAACTGGTCAAGACATGTTCTCGGAGACCCACTAATCTGGTACATAATACATCATATGCTGACCACACCTAATTATGTTACTATACACATCTCAGCCCTCGAAGGAGAGGTATTCCATTTGCTCATCATTAACCTAAAGCATCACTCTGAGGCACTCCTCATCTGTTACATGAGCCCTCTTAAATGTCTTCCCCTAGAAAAGAAATCTGCCCCATCTCCTTCCTGTTCCTCTAGATCAATACTCCCAACCTACTCAGCCATATTCCTTAAAAAGCAACTTTGTATATTAATCAGTATATGTACATTTTAAATTCAATCTCATTACTCTCTAAATTTTTCACTGTTTGTGACTGCTAAATTTCAATTGACCAATTGTGAATACTCAAAGAAAATTAGAACCCAGTAAAGAGCAAATCTTCATAATCTGCACATACTTTGTTTTTAATCTTGATAATCCTCAAGACCCTATAAACAACATCATTGAGATTTGCCAGGAACAGCAGTGATCTTATAGGGATTTGTGTGTTTTATGCGTGTGTATGTGTAGGTATGTGATTTGAGGGCCTAACTCCAGGGTCTCAGGCATGTTGGGCAACCACTCTAGCACACAGTTGCATTCTCAGCCTTTTTTATTTTATTCTGAGACAGATTCTCACAAAACTGTCCCGGCTTGCCTAAAATCTGGGATCCCCTTGGCTTTCAATCAGAATAAGTTGAAGAAGTGTAGGTAAGAAACTGGCAAACTGTCTGGAGCTAGTATCATTAAGCCACAACAGCGAAGCTCTTAGAGACAAGTGTCCATACTTGTTTATTGCAAAGTGTCAACCTTGCAGTTAAGCCTCAATACTGAAGTTTTAGTTTTTTAAAAAGCAACTCATATATTAACATCTTGTCTCTTAAAAACAACTCACGTGCCAAAGGTTCACCACCAACCCACGGAATTATTCCCTGCAGGAGGCAGGATGAACTCTAGGCAGCAGGCTACAAAACACAGAACAATCCTTGCTCCAAATCATCTCTATTACTGGTCTGCTATTGAAATGTATGTTCAGTGCACAAGGCTTTTCAATTAAAAACTTTTTTTTCAAACTCAATCATACCTTGGTATGAAGCACTGATGACAAAATGCCAGTTTCAGTTTTTAGTGCACCAAGCACTTAGAAAACATGAGATGTCTTTAAAAACAGGCAGAGTAAGAACATTGAGGAGCAGAAGGACAGATGGCCATCAATATTTAGAGGACACAGGCTCAGATGGTTAAGTAGGGCCAGGCTGACTAGTGACAGACCCTACTTAACCCATCAGACTGTCCAGGTTCCTGCTCTTTCTCCACCTGGTCACTATCACTGTCCTGGAACAGTAGGCAGTGTCACTCCTCAGAAAGCCCCTTTCACTCTCTTTCCCCACCTGAAAGATATCTGAAAGACAGATATTGGCCAATCCAGAGCCTGGGGAGATAGCTCAGTGGCACAAGCACGTACCTGGCAAGTACAAGGTCCTGAGTTCAATCCCCAGTATTTCAAAAAAAAAAAGAAGAAGAAAGAAAGAAAAAAATAGAGGACTAATCCAGTTCTGGAAGTCCGAATAACTAATTCATTTCATAAACATGTACTAGAGGCTTGCAATGCAGCAGGCATCATGCTGAGCTGTATGGATGAAAAGACAAATAAGACAGGGTCCCAGGACTCCAGGTGTTGGCAGTTTGAGAGCAGAGACAGATGCAAACAGTGAACACAGCAAGGCTCCAAGTGCTCCAGGAGGAAATAACATGAGGAAAGAAAAGAGACTATGATTTGCGAATGGAACACCAGCCTTCCCCTGCTGCTGCTGTAGCTCTGAAGGTCATTACCGTGCACTACTCCTGAGATTCCTTTAATGTGCATCTGAAACAGCACAAGCCCCAAACTCAGGCAGCAGTGGATAGGAATCTGTGCTATGCTGCTTGGTAGCTACATGGTGGTAGGTCAACTTTCTTACCTCTTATTGCTGCAGTTCCCGCATAATTAAGAAGGACTTTCAGAGGCCCCACCACAGTATTGGGAACATGCTACAACCTCGATAAATATCTGCCTTCCCTTCCTTCTGGGTGTCTGAGTCTTATGTTTCCATGAAGTGCCCACTCCGTATACAAGAACCCACTGTTCCATAGTAACACCCCTGTTGAAGATGGGCAGTTCCACCGCCTCTGTGGCTAAAGGAAGGGACTGTTACATGGGTCACCAGAATGTTGAACTGAGCAATACTGAGACTTGAGCCTTTAATGCCAGTTCTGTCAAGCTTGACCTCAGTGTCATGGTGCGCAGTGTGTACGGTGTTACCCCGATTGCCTCACTCAGGGTACAGCCTCCAGAACAGTCCAACTAACTGTGCTAGAAGCTGAGCATTAAGAGCAGGGAGCAGCCTCCCATCAGATGGCAACTAAGAGGCTGTTCGGCAGCAAGACTTTAATTCTGTCAAGTTACAACCTTTACAGACGCTGCTAAAGCTCACCTTGAAAAGGAGTTGTCCTTCATGACCCTTAGTTAAATTTCCTATCACACAGGGGATGGATTATGTATATGTGCTGCCGAAGCGAGCACAGGGGATGGATTATGAATTCAGATTGGGAAGACCTAGCAATACACCTCTAAGACCTGTTTCCGCAGTGGTCATTCAAAGCCTGCTCAAATGCTCCCAGTTTATGCAATGGCTGAGGGCCCTGCTGCTAAATCTAAATGCTGACTCCTCAGCCCCACCCTGCCACCTTCACCCCTTGTATCACTAGATGCTACATTCAAGCACCAGGAGTCATATGCAATGTGCCACCTCTTCAAACAATCACAGTCAGATAAGTGAAGGTCTGCCTCTCGCCAAGGGGTATGACCACCAGGCTCAACCACAAAGGAAGAAGCCAAACATTCTGAGTGCAGCAGAAAACACTTTCCTTCCTCCGGGACCCCTGGAGATAAATGCTAAGAACAGAGGACAAATGTGGAAGAAGAAAGTAAGAAGAAAGCAAAAGACAGCAAGCAAGCAAGACAGGATCCCAAGAAAGGGGCAAAGGATGCTGCTCGCCACAACCCAAATACAGCTCTCTTGATGGCCAAGAAAGATATAAGACTCAGAACAAAGCAGGATTGGGCAACAATGAAGGATTTTGGAAAAGAAGCACTGAGCATTACAAGCTATGCCTCCCCTGTAAGGCGGTGAACAACCTCACTAGAAAGTAGAATCAATTGTCCTTGTAAGTCCCACCAGGTTAGAAACTTCTATCTCCTTAACTTTTCAGCTGAAAGGAAAGCAGGCCTAGAAGATGTGCATTATATATACACCCTCTCATTTAATTCCTGGCGCAATCCTATTTATAGGACTTTCTTCTTTACAGAAGAAGTGAAACCCCTTGCTGTGTGTAACATAATTTAAGCCAGAACATGAACCAGGTATATTTTATTCCTACACTCAAATTTGTTCAAGACCAACTGCCTCTTTAACCTCTAGTAATAAAAACCACTGCAATTAATAGCAGGCTCCTTTACCCCCAGGGTCGCACTGCCCTGGGGCTAACAGAGGTGGTTTCACTGGAGCCAGCTCTCCTGAGCATCAAGCTTTGTTCCTCCCTCCCTCCCTCCTGGTGGAGGCCAGCTGGGTCCTCTCAGAATCACATGGCCAAATTTTAAATCTCTGCGGTTCAAAGACATTTGCTGTGTGACATTTCCCATGCAGAGCCTCAATAGCCCTAGCAAATACAAGCACAGCAGGCTGCGCTCCCTGCTGAAGTAGGACACCTTTTCTGGTCCCCTTCTGTCACATCACTGCACAGCTGCAAGGCAGTGGCACTGAGGCTCTGAACTCACATCGATTTTGCATCAGTTCTGTGTGTCTGCTTGCACACACAACGCTCAGTTCAATAGTACTGCAAATCCACATGGATCCAGCTTTGAGGGGTTCCACAAAATGAAAGTGTCATTCTAAATTTGAAAGGCATTCTCCCCAAATGACAAACACAGAGCTGCCCCTTCTAGGTGAGGAGGTGGTGGCTCTGAAGGGCACCACTGCCGGCACATGGTTGTTATGGGCTAACCACTATTTGCTGCTGCTCACATTACACCAATGTGACTAATGGCTGAGGAGCAATGACACTGTAAGCAGTGAAGACTCATGCCCCTCTTTCTGGGTGCAAACCACCTGTGTATGCATCTAAACTCATTTAATCTCCACAACAACGTTCCGAGGTAGCTGTGGTCAATATGCCTGTTTTACAAACAAAGGAACTAAGACTTAGGTGGCCAAATAGCCCTTCCTGAATACCTCATCAGACTATCGCTGAGACCCTCAGGCTCCACAGTACTCATGACAGGACACCATCAAACCCTCTCTAAGGCTCCTCGGTGTTTTTCAATATGGAAATAACCAGAGTTTCATACCTGGTTCTGTGTGATTCCACCCACCAGAAACACCAGGTAAATTGAATTGGGAAGCGTGACCTTGGAACACACACACACATACACACACACACACGCACGCACGTGCATGCGTGTGTGTGTGTGTGTGTGTGCCTTCTGATTGCAGATCAAGCTCCTTCCTGTACTTCACAGCCAGCCACGAGCTACAGCCCCTCCAACACTGCTACGAACTTGACTGTGTGCCCCTCACACAGTGAATCCCTACCTCCCATAGAGAGAGTGTTCAGAGGTAGCTTTCCAGGAGATGATGAAGGTCAGACGAGGTCCTAAGAGTGGGACCCAACCTAGTGAAATTAGTTTCTTTATCACAGGGGGAAGGGACACCAGTGACATGGTCACACAACAGACAAGTAAGGAAATAAGCCTCTGGAAAACTCCAGCCCAGCCCAGCCCAGCACCGCAGTCTCTGTCTGCCAGGCTCCAGAATCTTGAGAAAATAAATGCCTGTTGCCTGAGCTACCCAGTCTGTGTTCTTTGTTATAGCATCCTGGCAATCCAACCTCCGCAAGCAAACTTCAGGTCTTTTTTTTGAGGGAAAGTGCCATATTTACTGTAGCAGTTATGTATTTCTCAGCCAGCTACCACCCAGACAGGGCGACTGTTTTCACTATTTTTTTTTCAGTATGTCATTGATGAAGTTTTTGAATGTTATACCTCCACATTCTTCTTTTTTTGTTGTTGCTTTTCTGTTTTTTGCAATACCGGGAATTGAACTCAGGACCCTATTCTACTGAGCTATCTCCCCAGCCCTCCCCTACATTCTTCTCACAAGCCCAACATTAATTTGTTTCATTATGTAGTGAAATTTGACATGGTGTGACCATTTTTAAAGAAATGGACAACCTGGGCCAGGTAGATAGCTCAGTGGTGTAAGGACCTG
This sequence comes from Ctenomys sociabilis, assembly GCA_004027165.1. Lineage (NCBI taxonomy): Eukaryota > Metazoa > Chordata > Mammalia > Rodentia > Ctenomyidae > Ctenomys > Ctenomys sociabilis. Next base: position 41,017 of record PVKA01005611.1, on the reverse strand, counting down.
CCTGGAAAGCAGAAGGACCTGGACTCAATCCCTGGCACCACATGCCGCACCAGCCCCACCCCTGGGTGCACTGAGCTGGCCACCAAGAACAGGCCTGGTGGTACACAACTGTAATCTCAGCTCTGGAGAGGCTGAGACAAGAGGATCACTACAAGTCCAAGCTGTATAATACAAAAAATAAATAAATAAGATTAAAAAAGAACAGAGAATTGGTACATACGTTCAAAAAAGGGCAGCAAGGGTTAATCAAGAACAATGGGTCTGGGCCAGCGAGATAGCTCAGTAGAATAAACACCTGCCTCATAAGTGCAGGCTCCCAAGTTCAATCCCTACTACCACCCAAATAAAAAAGGTTCTTATGAGAACAATGGGCATGAAGACTGCTTGTAAGACTTCTATCTGACTGTGGCATGGACAATGCCATTTCAGGAAGTTCCCAAAACACTGATGGACAACGATAGTGAGGCAAAACCAAACCACACAGGGTAGACTTGGGGAGTACGGCCTCTCATTTCCTTTGTTTTCCTCTAAACAGAGAACTCTGAAGCTCGGCAGCAAATTTTGCAGGCACACACAGAGACACGTGGCCGGGAAGCCACTCCCTCCCCAAATGGTCTGCCAGGTGTTTGTTCTCAGGCTATGAAATGATAAGAAGCAACTTCTGCGTGAGTTGAGAATCATCAATACAGGAATTCAAATGCCCAACTCACATGTGAAAATGGGGTGTGGAACCTACAGGGACACATGCATAGTGAGCAAGCCTCGGGGTCCCCGGGGAGCAACACACCAGTAGAGCAGAACAGTAAATGGCACACGCCAGTGGCTAACTGGAACCTCCAGAGAAAGCAAGGTGAGGGATCCGGCTGGTGGCAATGGGGGTGACTGGCCACTATGCTCCCACTGTCCTGTTTCCAATGGCACCAGAGGGGACAGAGCCCTGGCAGGGGAATGGAACAGCTGATGCTGTGCAAGGGCCCAGAGAGGCCAAATGAACATGGGTCTTGAGCAGCCTGGGCTTTCTGTCTCGGGGCGCCACAGAACTGGGGGCACAACAAGGAAGCATACAGGGTAACAGAATATGGATGGATGCTGGGGACAACTAGAGAGTTGCTGGCTGAAGACACCAGCCCAGCCCCACATTCTAAGGCCAAAATCAGCTCTTCACCCAGCACTAATCCTACTGCCACCTGGGCAGGTTATTTAGCACAGACTTGGTTTGGTGTTGTTTGTTTTGGTACAAGGAATCGATTTCAGGACCTTGTGCTGGCCGAGCAGGCACTACACTGCGGAGCTAAACCCCCAGTCCCACATTTGGGATCAGACTTTGATCCTAGCGCAGAACTATGAACACCAAAGGAGTTCTGTTGTTTCGGTTTTTTGTTTTTTTGGGTTTTTTTCCTCTTTCCTTTTTATTTGTTTGTATGTTTGCTTCTTTGGGTTTTGATTTTTGTTGTTTGCTTTGTTTTGTCTTTTTTTTTCTCATTTTCCTCAACTGCCTTTTTGACTTTTTTTTTCACGTAAGTAAACAATATCTCAAGTTTTTCTGGTTCACTTTAATATTCTTTTGCTTTCTCTTTCAATAGTTCTCTCCTATCTTCTCCAAACTCTCAAAGTTTCCCTTCATTTCTCATCCCTCTTAAATCACCCCCCTACACACACACACACACACACACACACACACACACACACACACAGTCTACTAAGAGGAAACTCACTACATACAAATTCCTGGTATATGTTGCATTTTGTTATGTAACTGTAGGTTTCCTCTTAAATTTAATGGTACCAAACCAAACCAAAAAAAAAAAAAAAACCTAGAAGGGCTGGAGAGACAGCTCAGTGGAATAAATGCTTGCCTGGCAAGCTCAAGGTCCTCAGTTCAATCCCTGGTAACACCAAAGAATAAATAAACAAGTAAATGTTCCAAATTAGTTGTTACCACAGTTTGTCAGTTTCTAGACTGTGTTTGATGCTAATGTTATTGCTAACTGTACTGCTTTAACTAGGGTATCATATTCATTATTATTAGTTGCTCTCCCTTGTATGACAACATTGAGATGGTCCAGGGTCATAGTCATTGCCACAGTTCACTCTTGGGTGCTGGGCCTAATGGATAACAATTTTTCTTCCCTCATAAATTGGTAAGGTAGGATCTTGAGACAAACTCAAAGGCAAAGAGTCAGCTACACCTAGAAGATATAAAGATTAGTCACTTCCTAGGGAGGCCTTGATACCAGTTACACAGCTACATACCATAAGTAATTCACAAGCACCAACACACAAAACTAATTTCAAAAAAAAAAAAAAAAAAACAAGACACAGAAGCAAAATAGAAACCAAGACTTCCAGCCCACCCAGTGCAAGTTTAGGGGACAACCAGTTGGAATAAATCAGAAGCCACCCACTCAAACTATCTGAAATGGAAATGTCAGAAGTAACAATACAGGTCTGGCCAGATAGCTCATTGGATCAAAGTGCCTACTTAGGCAGATGCAGAGCCAAGGGTTCAACCCCTGGCTTGCCTGCCAGTCCTACCCCTGGGGTACCCTGAGACTGGGCATAGTGGCACATGCCTATAATCCCAGCGCTTGGGAGACTGAAAACAGGTGGATCACTACAAGTGTCCAATCTGTGTAGTGAGACACTGTAGACTCTGTAGGTCCTGTACTAAATGCAAAAAAAAAAAAAAAAAAAAAAAAAAAAAAAAAAAAAAAAAAAAAAAAAAAAAAAAAAAAAAAAAAAAAAAAAAAAAAAAAAAAAAAAAAAAAAAAAAAAAAAAAAAAAAAAAAAAAAAAAAAAAAAAAAAAAAAAAAAAAAAAAAAAAAAAAAAAAAAAAAAAAAAAAAAAAAAAAAAAAAAAAAAAAAAAA